>JABBCR010001286.1:0-35650 GCA_014849445.1 Cercopithecus mona | reverse complement strand
ATCCTCAGATAAAACTAGAAAGAAGCTTTCTGAGAAACTTTTTTGTGTTATGTGAATTCTTCTCACAGAGTTACAGCTTTCCCCTAAAGAAACCTTTTTGCTATGTCTGTTCTTTTGGAATTCGCAAAGTGATATTTGGAAGCCTATGGAGGGCAATGGTAAAAAGGAAATATCCTCAGATACAAACAGGAAAGAAGCTTTCTGAGAAACTGCTCTGTGTTCTGTTAATTCATCTCACAGAGTTACATCTTTCCCTTCAAGAAGCCTTTCGCTAAGGCTGTTCTTGTGGAATTGGCTAAGGGATATTTGGAAGCCCATAGAGGGCTATGGTGAAAAAGGAAATATCTTCCGTTCAAAACTGGAAAGAAGCTTTCTGAGAAACTGCTCTGTGTTCTGCTAATTCATCTCACAGAGTTGCATCTTTCCCCTCAAGAAGCCATTCACTTAGACTGTTTTTGAGGAATTTCCAAGGCTATATTTGGAAGCCCATAGAGGGCTATGGTGAAAAAGGAAATATCTTCAGTTCAAAACTGGAAAGAAGCTTTCTGAGAAACTGCTCTGTGTTCTGTTAATTCATCTCACAGAGTTACATCTTTCCCGTCAAGAAGCCTTTCGCTAAGGCTGTTCTTGTGGAATTGGCAAAGGGATATTTGGAAGCCCATAGAGGGCTATGGTGAAAAAGGAAATATCTTCCGTTCAAAACTGGAAAGAAGCTTTCTGAGAAACTGCTCTGTGTTGTGTTAATTCATCTCACAGAGTTACATCTTTCCTCTGAACCGTTCATCAAGACTGTTCTTGTGGAAATTGCAGTGATATTTGACTAATGAAAGAAATTTATCTATGTGAGATGAATACACACATCACAAAGCAGTTTCAGAAAGCTTCTTTCCAGTTTTATCTGAAGATATTTCTTTTCACCATAGTCCTGAATGCTCCAATGTCCCTTCATGGATCCATCCATGACAGAGTTTCAAACTGCAATAAAAGAAAGTTTTATCTATGAGATGAATACACATATCACAGAGCAGTTTCTCAGAAAGCTTCTTTCCAGTTTTGTTTGAGCTATCCCATAGGCATTTCTCTATGAGAAAAGTATTCACTGTGAGTGGAATGCACACATCACAAGCAGTTTCACAGAAAGCTTCCAGTTTTATCTGAGATATTTCCTTTTCACCATAAGCCTCAAAGTGCTCCCAATATCCTTTTCATGCTAAACATAAACAGTGTTAGAAAACTGCTCAATGAAAAGAGAAGCTTTAACTCTGTGAGTGGAATGCACACATCACAAAGCAGTTTCAGAAAGCTTCTTCTGGTTTTATCTGAGGATTTCCATATTCTAAGAGCGTTCCCAAATGTCCCTCTCAGATTCCACAGAAACAGTGATTTCAAACTGCTCAATCCAAAGAATGATTTAACTCTATGAGATGAATACACACATCACAAAGCAGTTGCTCAGAAAGCTTCTCTCCAGCTTTCATGAAGACATTTCCTTTTCACATAGCCTCAGGCCACTTAATATCCCTTCAGATTCCTCAAAGACAGAGTTTCCAAACTGGGCAATGTAGAGTAAGCTTTAACTCTGTGAGATGAATACACATCACAAAGCAGTTTCTCAGAAAGCTTCTTCTGGTTTTATTTGAGGATATTTCTTTCACCATAGTCTTCAATGCTCCAAATATCACTTTTTGGTTTTACAGAACAGTGTTCAAACTGCCTTATGAGAAAAGAGGTATAACTCTGAGTGAATGCACATCACAAAGCAGTTTCTCAGAAAGCTTCTCCAGTTTTATCTGAAGATATTTCCTTTTCACCATAGGCCTGAATGTGCTCCCAATATCCTTGGATCCATCCATGACAGTTTCCGCTGAATGAAAAGAAAGTTTTATCTATGTGAGATGAATACACATCACAAAGCAGTTTCACAGAAAGCTTCTTCCAGTTTTATCTGAAGATATTTCCTTTTCACCATAGTCCTGAATGTGCTCCCAATATCCCTTCAGATTCCTCAAAGACAGAGTTTCCAAACTGCAATGAAAAAAGTTTTATCTATGTGAGATGAATACACATCACAAGCAGTTTCACAGAAAGCTTCTTCCAGTTTTGTCTGAGGATATTTTTTCACCATAGTCTTCAATGCTCCAAATATCACTTTTTGGTTTTACAGGAACAGTGTTCAAACACTGCCTTATGAGAAAAGAGGTATAACTCTGAGTGGAATGCACATCACAAAGCAGTTCCTCAGAAAGCTTCTTCCAGTTTTATCTGAAGATATTTCCTTTTCACCATAAGCCTCAAAGTGCTCCCAATATCCCTTCAGATTCCACAGAAACAGTGATTTCAAACTGCTCAATGAAAGAGAAGCTTTAACTCTGTGAGATGAATACACATCACATAGTAGTTTCACAGAAAGCTTCATTCTCTTTTTTTAAAATCTGATGGTATTACTTTCTCCATATTCTAAAGAGCATTCCCAAGTGTCCTTTCTCAGATTCCACATAAACAGTAATTGCAAACTGCTCAATCCAAAGAATGCTTTAACTCTGCAAGATGAATACACACATAACAAAGCAGTTGCTCAGAAAGCTTCTCTCCAGTTTTCATCGCAAGATATTTTTTCACCATAGGCCTGGTGCCACTTAATATCCCTTCACAGATTCCTCAAAGACAGAGTTTCCAAACTGGGCAATGTAAAGTAAGCTTTAACTCTGTGATTTGAACAGACATATGAGAGAACAGTTTCTTGGAATGCATCTTTCTGGGTTTTTTTTAAGGGGATAGTTAACTTTTCACCACAGTCTTCAATGTGCTCCGAAATATCACTTTTTCGGTTTTACGCAAACAGTGTTCAAACACTGCCTTATGAGAAAAGACGTATAATTCCATGACTGGAATGCACTCATCACAAAGCAGTTTCTCAGAAAGCTTCTCTCCAGTTTTTATCTGAATATGTTCCCTTTTTCACCAAAGACCTCATTGTGCTCCCAAATGTCCTTCTCAGATTCCACAGAAACAGTGATTTCAAACTGCTCAATAAAGAATGATTTAACTCTATGAGATGAACGAACAAAACACAAAGCCGTTTCACAGAAAGCTTCTTTCCAGTTTTAAAATGAACATATTTCCTTTTTCACCATAGTCCTGAATGTGTTCCTGAATGTCCTTCTCAGATTCCACAGAAACAGTGATTTCAAACTGCTCAATAAAGAATGATTTAACTCTATGAGATGAATACATCACAGAGCAGTTTCACAGAAAGCTTCTTTCCAGTTTTATCTGAGGATATTTTTTCACCATAGTCTTCAATGCTCCAAATATCCTTCACAGATTCCTCAAAGACAGAGTTTCAAACTGCCTTATTAGAAAAGAGGTACAACTCCCTGAGTGGAATTCACAAGTCACAAAGCAGTTTCTCAGAAAGCTTCTCTCCTCTTTTTTCCAAAGATATTTCCATTTTCAACATAGGCGTGAATGTACTCCCAAATATCCCTTCGCAGATTCGTCCATGACAGAGTTTCCAAACTGGGCAATGTAGAGTAAGCTTTAACTCTGTGAATTGAATGCACATATCAGAGAGCAGTTTCTTGGAATGCTTCTTTCTGGGTTTTATCTGAGGATATTTCACTTTTCGCCATAGTCTTCAAAGTGCCAAGAAATGTCACATTTTCGGTATTACAGGAACAGTGTTCAAACACTGCCTTATGAGAAAAAAGGTATAATGCCCTGAGTGGAATGCACACATCAGAAAGCAGTTTCTCAGAAAACTTGTCTCTGGGTTTATATGAAGATCTTTCCTTTTTCACTGTAGGCCTGAATGTGCTCCCGAATGTCCTTTCATGATTCCATCCATGATGAGTTTCAAACTGCTCAATAAAGAATGATTTATCTCTATGAGATGAATACACACATCACAAAGCAGTTTCACAGAAAGCTTCTTCCAGTTTTGTCTGAGGATATTTCCTTTTCACCATAGGCCTGAATGTGCTCCTGAATGTCCCTTCAGATTCCTCAAAGACAGAGTTTCAAACTGCCTTATGAGAAAAGAGGTATAACTCTGTGAGTGAATGCACATCACAAAACAGTTCCTCAGAAAGCTTCTCTCCAGTTTTATCTGAAGATATTTCCTTTTCACCATAGCCTGAATGTGCTCCTGAATATCCTTCAGCTAAACATAAACCATGTTAGAAAACTGTTCAATGAAAAGAGAAGCTTTACTGAGTGAAAGGAATTCGCCCAACACATAGCAGATTCACAGAAAGCTTCCTTCTGGTTTTCATCTGAGGATATTTCTTTCTCCATATTCCAAAGAATGATGCCAAATGTCCTTCGTGAGATACCACAGAAACAGTGATTTCAAACTGCTCAATCCAAGGAATGATTTTACTCTATGAGACGAACACACACATCACAAAGCAGTTGCTCAGAAAGCTTCTCTGCAGTTTTCATCGGAAGACATTTCCTTGCTCACCACAGGCCAACAGGCACCACTTAATATCCCTTCACAGATTCCTCAAAGACAGAGTTTCCAAACTGGGCAACATAGAGTAAGCTTTAACTCTGTGAAATGAATGCACATATCAGAGAGCAGTTTCTTGGAATGCTTCTTTCTGGGTTTTATTTGAGGATATTTCACTTTTCACCATAGTCTTCAATGCACTCCAAAATATCACTTTTTCATTTTAAAGGAACAGTGTTCAAACACTGCCTTATGAGAAAAGAGGTATAACTCCCTGAGTGGAATGCACACATCACAAAGCAGTTTCTCAGAAAGCTTCTCTCCAGTTTTTATCTGAAGATATCTCCTTTTTCACTGTAGGCCTGAATGTGCTCCCGAATGTCCCTTCATGGATCCATCCATGATGGAGTTTCCAATTTGCATACTGTAAAGGAAGCTTTATCTATGTGAGGTGAATACATATATCACAGAGTAGTTTCACAGAATACTTCTTTCCTGTTTTGATCTGAAGATATTTCCTTTTTCACCATAGTCCTGAATGTGCTCCCGAATGTCCCTTCATGCATCCATCCATGACAGAGTTTCCAAGCTGTGTAATGTAAAGAAAACTTTATCTATGTGTGATGAATACACGTATCACAGAGCAGTTTCATATAAAGCTTCTTTCCTTTTTTTTGTCGGAGGCTATTTCCCTTTTCACCATAGTCCTGAATATGCTCCGAATGCCCTTCTCAGATTCCACAAAACAGTGTTCAAACACTGCTATGAGAAGAGAGGTATAGCACTGTGAGTGCAATGTACACGTCACAAAGCAGTTCCTCGGATAGCTTCTCTCCAGTTTTATCTGAAGATATTTCTTTTCACCATAAGCCTCAAAGCTCCCAATGTCCTTCTCAGATTCCACAAAACAGTGTTAGAATACTGCTCAATGAAAAGAAGCTTAACTGTGAGTGGAATGCACATCACAAAGCAGTTTCACAGAAAGCTTCTTCTGGTTTTATCTGAGGATATTTCTTTTCAGCATGTTCTTAAGAGCATTCCCAAATGTCCTTTCCAGGTTCCACAGACACAGTGATTTCAAACTGCTCAATCCAAAGAATGGTTTAACTCTATGAGATGAATACACATCACAAAGCAGTTGCTCAGAAAGCTTCTCTCCAGTTTTCATCTGAAGACATTTCCTTTTTCACCATAGTCTTCAATGCTCCAATATCCCTTCACAGATTCCTCAAAGACAGAGTTTCCAAACTGTAATGTAAAGAAAGCTTTAACTCTGTGAAATGAATGCACATATCAGAGCAGTTTCTTGAAAGCTTCTTCTGGTTTTATTTGAGGATATTTCACTTTTCCATAGTCTTCAATGCTCAAATATCACTTTTCAGTTTTACAGAACAGTGTTCAAACACTGCTATGAGAAGAAAGGTATAACTCTGAGTGGAATGCACACATCAAAAGCAGTTTCTCAGAAAGCTTCTCTCGAGTTTTTATCTGAAGATATTTCCTTCTTCACCATATTTCTGAATGTGCTCCCAATGTCCTTCAGATCCTCCATGACAGAGTTTCAAACTGCAATGTAAAGAAAGTTTTATCTATGTGAAATGAATAAACATAGCAAAAAGCAGATTCACAGAAAGCTTCTATCCAGTTTTTATCTGAATATATTTCCTTTTTCACCATCATCCTGAATGTGATCCCGAATGTCCCTTCCCAGATCTGTCCATGACAGAGTTTCCAAACTGTGTAATGTAAATAAAGATTTATCTATGTGAGATGAATAAATATAGCAAAAAGCAGATTCACAGAAAGCTTCTCTCCAGTTTTTATTTGAAGATATTTCCTTTTTCACCATAGTCCTGAATGTGCTCCTGAATATCCTTCAGATTCCTCAAAGACAGAGTTTCCAAACTGTATGAGAGGAAAGGAATAACTCTGTGAGTGCAATACATACGTCACAAAGCAGCTCCTCGGAAAACTTCTCTTCAGTTTCTATTTGAAGATATCTTGATTTTCACCATAAGCCTCATACTGCTCCTAAATATCCCTTCGCAGACTAAACAAAAACAGCATTAGAATACTGCTCAATGAAAAAAGAAGCTTAACTGTGCAAGTGGAATTCACATGACACAGAGCAGTTTCACAGAAAGCTTCCTTCTGGTTTTTATCAGAGGGTATTTCTTTTTCCACATTCTAAAGATCAGTCCCAAATGTCCCTCCTCAGATTCCACAGAAGCAGTGAATTCAAACTGCTCAATCCAAAGAATGATTTAACTCTATGAGATGAATACACACATCACAAAGCAGTTGCTCAGAAAGCTTCTGTGCTGTTTTCACCGGAAGACAGTTCCTTGCTCACCACAGGCCTTGGGCACCACTAAATATTCCTTCGCAGATTCCTCAAAGACAGAATTTCCAAGCTGGGCAATGTAGAGTAATCTTTAATTCTGTGAAATGAATGCACATATCAAAGAACAATTTCATGGAATGCTCCTTCCAGGGTTTTTTTTGAGGATATTTCACTTTTCGCCATACTCTTCAATGATCTGTGAAAAATCACTTTTTCGGTTTTACAGGAACAATATTCAAACACTGCCTAATGAGAAAAGAGGTATAACTCCCTGAGTGGAATGCACATCACAAAGCAGTTTCAGAAAGCTTCCAGTTTTATCTGAAGATATTTCCTTTTCACCATAAGCCTCAAAGTGCTCCTGAATATCCTTCAGATTCCATGACAGAGTTTCAAACTGTGTAATGTAAAGAAAGTTTTATCTATGTGAGATGAATACACACATCACAAAGTAGGTTCTCAGCAAGCTTCTCTCCAGTTTTTATCTGATGATATTTTCTTTTCACCATAGTCCTGAATGTGCTCCAATGTCCTTCAGATCCATCCATGACAGAGTTTCAAACTGTGTAATGAAAGAAAGCTTTATCTATGTAAGATGAATAGATATATCCATCACAAAGCAGTGTCACAGAAAGCTTCTTTCCATATTTATCTGAGGATATTTCCTTTTCACCATAGCCTGAATGTGCTCCCAATGTCCTTCTCAGATTCCACAGAAACAGTGATTTCAAACTGCTCAATCCAAAGAATGGTTTAACTCTATGAGAAGAAAGGTATAACTGTGAGTGGAATGCACATCACAAAGCAGTTTCTCAGAAAGCTTCTCCAGTTTTATCTGAAGATATTTTTTCACCATAAGCCTCAAAGTGCTCCTGAATATCCTTCACAGACTAAACAAAACAGTGTTAGAATACTGCTCAATGAAAAGAAGCTTAACTGTGAGATGAATACACATATCACAGAGCAGTTTCACAGAAAGCTTCTTTCCAGTTTTATCTGAGATATTTCCTTTTCACCATAGTCCTGAATGTGCTCCCAATGTCCTTCTCAGATTCCACAGAAACAGTGATTTCAAACTGCTCAATCCAAAGAATGATTTAACTCTATGAGATGAATACACACATCACAAAGCAGTTCAGAAAGCTTCCAGTTTTATCTGAAGATATTTCCTTTTCACCATAAGCCTCAAAGTGCTCCTGAATATCCCTTCACACATTCCTCAAAGATGGTGTTTTCAAACTGGCAATGTAGAGTAATCTTTAACTCTTTGTAACGAATGCACATATCAGAGAACAGTTTCTTGGAAAGCTTCTTTCTGGGTTTATCTGAGGATATTTCCTTTTCACCATAGTCTGAATGTGCTCCCAAATGTCCTTCTCAGATTCCACAGAACAGTGTTCAAACACTGCCTTACGAGAAAACAGGTATAACCCCCTGAGTGGAATGCACACATCACAAAGCAGTTTCTCAGAGAGCTTCTCTCCAGTTTTTATCTGAAGATATTTCCATTTTCAACATATACCTGCATATACTCCTGAATGTCCCTTCGCAGATCCGTCCATGACAGAGTTTCCAAGATGTGTAATGTAAAGAAAGCTTTATAAATGTGAGATGAATGAACATAACAAAAAGCAGATTCACGGAAACTTTCTTTCCAGTTTTTATCTGAAGATATTTCCTTTTTCACCATAGTCCTGAATGTGCTCCTGAATGTCCCTTCATGGATCCATCCATGACAGAGTTTCCAAGCTGCGTAATGTAAAGAAAGCTTTATCTATGTGAGATGAATACACATATCACAGAACAGTTTCATAGAAAGCTTCTTTCCAGTTTTATCTGAGATATTTCCTTTTCACCATAAGCCTCAAAGTGCTCCCGAATATCACTTGGTATCTTGTTCTCCAAAAGGGTTTCCCCAGTGCTGTAGGAGAAGAGAGGTATAACCCTGTGAGTGAAATGCACACATCACAAAGCAGTTCCTCGGAATGCTTCTCTCCAGTTTCCATCTGAACATATTTCCTTTTTCACCATAAACCTCAAAGTGTTCTGGACTATCCCTTCACAGACTAAACAAAAACAGTGTTAAAATACCACTCAATAAAAAGAGAAGCTTAACTGGGTGAGTGGAATTCACATCACAAAGCAGTTTCAGAAAGCTTCTTCTAGTTTTATCTGAAGGTATTTCTTTTTCAGCATATTCTAAAGAGTGTTCTCAAATTTCCTTTCTCAGGTTCCACAGAAACAGTGATTTCAAACTGCTCTATTCAAAAAATGATTTAATTCTATGAGATGAATACACACATCACAAAGCAGTTGCTCAGAATGCTTCTCTCCAGTTTTCAATGGAAGACATTTCCTTGCTCACCGCACACCTCCGGAAGCCACTTAATATCCCTTCCCAGATTCCTCAAAGATAGAGTTTCCAAACCGGGCAATGTGTAGTAAACTTTAACTCTCTGAAATGAACGCACATATCAGAGAGCAGTTATTTTTAACGATTCTTTCTGGGTTTTATTTGAGGATATTTCACTTTTCGCCATAGTTTTCAATGCACTCCAATATCTCTTTTTAGGTTTCACAGGAACAGTGCTCAAACACTGTCTTATGAGAAGAGAGGTATAACTCCCTGAGTGAAATGCACACATCACAAAGCACTTTCTCAAAAAGCTTATCTCCAGTTTTTATCTGAAGATATTTCCTGTTTCACCATAGGACTGAATGTGCTCCAAATATCCCTTCAGATCCATCCATGACAGAGTTTCAAACTGTGTAATGTAAAGAAAGTTTTATCTATGAGATGAATACACATCACAAAGCAGTTCACAGAAAGCTTCTTTCCAGTTTTATCTGAAGATATTTCCTTTTCACCATAGTCCTGAATGTGCTCAATGTCCTTCAGATCCATCCATGACAGAGTTTCAAACTGTGTAATGTAAAGAAAGTTTTATCTATGTGAGATGAATACATATCACAGCAGTTTCACAGAAAGCTTCTTCCAGTTTTGTCTGAGGCTATTTCCTTTTCACCATAGTCTTCAATGCTCTGAAATATCACTTTTTTGGTTTTATAGGAACAGTGTTCAAACACTGCCTTATGAGAAGAAAAGTGTAACTCTGTGAGTGGAATGCACTCGTCACAAAACAGTTCCTCAGAAAGCTTCTCTCCAGTTTTGGTCTGAACATATTTCCTTGTTCACCATAGGCCTGAATGTGCTCCCAAATGTCCTTCTCAGATTCCACAAAACAGTGTTAGAAACTGCTCAATGAAAAGAAAGTTTTATCTATGTGAGATGAATACACACATCACAAAGCAGGTTCAGAGAAAGCTTCCTTCTGGATTTTATCTGAGGATATTTCTTTCTCCACATTCTAAGGAGCATTCCCAAATGTCCTTCCTCATATTCCACAAAAACAATGATTTCAAACTGCTCAATCCAAAGAATGGTTTAACTCTATGAGATGAATGCACACATCAAAAAGCAGTTTCTCAGAAAGCTTCTCTCAAGTTTTCAACGTAAGACATTTCCTTGTTCTTCTCAGGCCTCTGCACGCCACTTAATATCCCTTCAGAGTATCCTCAAAGACAGAATTTCCAAACTGGGAAATGTAGAGTAAGCTTTAACTCTGTGAAATGAATGCACATAGCAGAGAGCAGTTTTTTGGAATGCTTCTTTCTGGATTTTATTTGAGGATATTTCACTTTTCACCACAGTCTTCACTGAACTCCAAAATATCACTTTTTAGGTTTTACAGGAACAGTGTTCAAACATTGCCTTATGAGAAAAGAGGTCTAGCTCCCCAGTGGAATGCACACATCACAAAACAGTTTCTCAGAAAGCTTGTCTTCAGTTTTTATTTGAAGATATTTCTTTTTTCACCATAGTCCTGAATGTGCTCCTGAATGTCCCTTCGTGCATCCATCCATGACAGAGTTTGCAAGCTGCATAATGTAAAGTAAGCATTATCTATGTGAGATGAATACACATATCTATCCCAAAACAGTGTCACAGAAAGCTTCTTTCCAGTTTTTGTAAGAGGATATTTTCTTTTTCACCATAGCCTGAATGTGCTCCTGAATGTCCTTGGTAGCTTTTTTCTCCAAAAGGATTCAATCTTCTCTGAGAAGAAAAGTATAACTCTGTGAGTGGAATGAGCATGTCACAAAGAGTCTACTAAGAAATCTTCTCTTGAGTTTCTATCTGAAGATATTATCTTTTTCACTGCAAGCCTCAAAGTGCATAAGAATATCACTTCACAGACTAAGCAAAAACAGTATTAGAATATTGCTCAATGAAAAGAGAAGCTTAACTGTGAGATGAATACACATATCACAGAGCAGTTTCACAGAAAGCTTCATTCTGGTTTTATCTGAGATATTTCTTTTCCATATTCTAAGAGTTTTCCTAAATGTCCTTTCTCAGGTTCCACAGAAACAGTGATTTCCAACTGCTCAAATGAAAGAAAGATTTAACTCTATCAAATGAAAACACACATCACATGCAGTTGCTCAGAGAGCTTCTCTGCAGTTTTAAACTGAAGAGATTTCCTTTTCACCATAAGCCTCAAAGTGCTCCTGAATATCCCTTCACAGAATCCTTAAAGACAGACTTTCCAAACTGGGAAATGTAGAGTAAGTTTTAATCTCTGAAATGAATGCACATGTCAGAGAGCAGTTTCTTGGAACGCTTCTTTCTGGGTTTTATTTGAGGATATTTCACTTTTCACCATAGTCTTCAATGCACTCCGAAATATCACTTTTTCGGTTTTACAGGAACAGTGTTCAAACACTGCCTTATGAGAAAAGAGGTATAACTCCCTGAGTGGAATGCACACATCACAAAGCAGTTTCTCAGAAAGCTTCTTTCCGATTTTTATCTGAAAATAGTTCCTTTTTCACCATAGTGCTGAATGTGCTCCTGAATGTCCCTTCATGGATCCGTCCATGACAGAGTTTCCAAGCTGTGTAATGTAAAGAATGCTTTATCTATGTGAGATGATACACATATCACAAAGCAGTTTCACAGAAATTTTTTTTCCAGTTTTTGTCTGAGGCCATTTCCCTTTTCACCATTAGTGTCAATATGCTCCCAAATATGCCTTGGTATCTTTTTTTCCAAAAGAGTTTCCCCAATGCTGTATGAAAAGAGAGGTATAACACTGTGAGTGCAATGCACACGTCACAAAGCAGTTCCTCGGAAAGCTTCTCTCCAGTTTCTATCTGAATATATTTCTTTTTTCACCATAAGGTTCAAAGCGCTGCTGAATATCCCTTCACACACTAAACATAAACAGTGTTAGAAAACTGCTCCATGGAAAGAGAGGCTTAACTGAGCAAGAGGAATTTAGACGACATGGAGCAGATTCACAGAAATCTTCCTTCTGGTTTTGATATGAGGATATTTCTTTCTCGATATTCTAAAGAGCGTTCCCAGATGTCCTTCCTCAGATTCCACAGAAGCAGTGATTTCAAACTGCTCAATCCAAATAATGATTTAACCCTATGAGATGAATACACACATCACAAAGCATTTGCTCAGAAAACTTCTCTCCAGTTTTCATAGGAAGACATTTCCTTGCTCACCACAGGCCTCTGGGGTGACACTTAATATCCCATCGCATATTCCTCAAGGACAGAATTTGCAAACTGGGCAATGTAGAGTACGCTTTAATTCTGTGAAGTGAATGCTCATATCAGGGATTAGTTTCTTGGAATGCTTCTTTCTGTGTTTTATCTGAGGATATTTCATTTTTTGCCATAGTCTTCAAAGTGCTCTGAAATATCATTTTTCGGTTTTTCAGGAACAGTGTTCAAACACTGCCCTATGGGAAAAGATGTATAACTCCCTGAGTGGAATGCACACATCACAAAGCAGTTTCTTAGAAAGCTTTTCTCCAGTTTCTATCTCAAGAGATTTCCTTTTTCACCATAAGCCTCAAAGTGCTCCTGAATATCCCTTCACAGATTCCTCAAAGACAGAGTTTCAAACTGTAATAAATAGAAAGATTTATCTATGTGAGGCGAATACACATATCTATCACAAAGCAGTTTCACAGAGTGCTTCTTTCCAGTTTTTGTCTTAGGATATTTCCTATTTCACCATAGTCGTCCATATACTCCTGAATGTCCTTTGGTATCTTTTTCACCAAAAGAGATTCCCCAATTCGCTAGCGAAGAAAAGTATAACTCTGTGAGTGGAATGCAAACATCACAAAGCAGCTCCTCGAAAGCTTCTCTCCAGTTTCTATCTGAAGATGTTTTCGTTTTCACCATTAGCCTCAAAACGCTCCTGAATATCCCTTCACAGACTAAACACTGTGTTAGAATACTGCTCAAAGAAAAGAGAAAGTGAACTGTGCAAGTGGAATTCACACGACACAGAGAATTTCACAGAAAGCTTCCTTCTGGTTTCTATCTGAGGTTATTCTTTTTTCAGGATATTCTAAAGAGCCTTCCCAAATGTCCTTTCTCAGATTCCACAGAAACAGTGATTTCAAAATGCTCAATTCACAATTGATTTAACTCTATGAGATGAAAACACACATCACAGGCAGTTGCTCAGAAAGTTTCTCTACAGTTTTTCTGAAGATATTTCCTTTTCACCATAAGCCTCAAAGTGCTCCTGAATATCCCTTCAGATTCCTCAAAGACAGATTTTTCAAAGTGGTCAATGTAGAGTATATTTTAACTCTGTGAAATGAATGCACATATCAGAGAGTAGTTTCGTGAAAATGCTTCTTTCTGGGTTTTATTTGACGATATTTCACTTTTCATAGTCTTCAATGCTCTGAAATATCACTTTTCAGTTTTACAGGAACAGTGTTCAAACACTGCCTTATGAGAAGAGGTATAACTCTGAGTGGAATGCACACATCAAAGCAGTTTCTCAGAAAGCTTCTCTCCAGTTTTATCTGAGATATTTCCTTTTCACCATAGCCTGAATGTGCTCCTGAATATCCCTTCAGATTCCTCAAAGACAGAGTTTCCAAGCTGTGAAATGTAAAGAAAGCTTTTCCTATGTGAGGTGAATAGACATACCTATCCTAAAGCAGTTTCACAGAAAGCCTCTTTCCAGTTTTATCTGAAGATATTTCTTTTCACCATAGTCCTGAATGTGCTCCTGAATATCCCTTCAGATTCCTCAAAGACAGAGTTTCAAACTGTAATGTAAAGAAAGTTTTATCTATGAGATGAATACACATCACAAAGCAGTTTCAGAAAGCTTCTCCAGTTTTATCTGAGATATTTCCTTTTCACCATAGCCTGAATGTGCTCCTGAATGTCCCTGGTAGCTTTTTCTCCCAAAGGATTCCCCAATCCTCTATGAGAAGATAGGTATAACTCTGAGTGAATGCACATCACAAAGCAGTTTCAGAAAGCTTCTTCCAGTCTCTATCTGAACATATTTCCTTTTTCACTGTAAGCATCAACGTGCTCCTGAATATCCCTTCACAGACTAAACACAGTGTTAGAATACTGCTCAATGAAAAGAAGCTTAACTGTGAGTGGAATGCACACATCAAAAGCAGTTTCTGAAAGCTTCCTTCTGGTTTTTACCTGAGGATATTTCTTAATCCTTATTCTAAGGAGGGTTCCCAAATGTCCTTCCTCAGATTCCACAGAAACAGTGATTTGAAATTGTTCAATCCATAGAATGGTTTAACTCTACAAGATGAATACACACACCACAAAGCCGTTTCTCAGTAAGCTTCTCTCCAGTTTTCAATGGAAGACATTTCCTTGCTCACCACAGGTCTCTGGTCACCACTTAATATCCCTTCACAGAATCCTCAAAGACAGACTTTCCAAACTGGGAAATGTAGAGTAAGCTTTAACTCTCTGAAATGAATGCACATGTCAGAGAGCAGTTTCTTGGAACGCTTCTTTCTGGGTTTTATTTCAGGATATTTCACTTTTCACCATAGTCTTCCATGCGCTCTGAAATATTACTTTTTCGGTTTTACAGGAACAGTGTTCAAACACTGCCTTATGAGAAAAGAGGTATAACTCCCTGAGTGGAATGCACACATCACAAAGCAGTTTCTCTGAAAGCTTGTCTCTGGTTTATATCCGAAGATATTTCCTTTTTCACCACAGGCCTGAATTTGCTCCCAAACGTCAATTCACGGATCCTTCCATGATGGAGTTTCCAGACTGCGTAATATAAGGAAAGTTTTATCTATATGAGATGAGTAAACATATCTATCACAAAGCATTTACAGAGAAAGCTTCTTTCCAGTTTTTGTCTGAGGATATTTCCTTTTTCACAATATTCGTCTGTATACTCCTGAATGTCCCTCGATAGCTTTTTCTCCAAAAGGGATTCCCCAATCCTCTATGAGAAGAAACGTATAATTCTCTGAGTGGAATGCACACGTCACAAAGCAGCTCCTCAGAAAGCTTCTCTCCAGTTTCTATCTGAAGATATTTGCATTTTCACCATAAGCCTAAAAGTGCTCCCGAATATCCCTTTGCAGACTAAACACTGTGTTAGCATACTGCACAATGAAAAGAGAAGCTTAAGTGTGCAAACAGAATTCACACCACACAGAGCAGTTTCACAGAAAGCTTCCTTCTGGTTTCTGTCTGAGGTTATTTCTTTTTCAGGATATTCTATAGAGCGTTCCCAAATGTCCTTTCTCAGGTTCCACAGAAACAGTGATTTCAAACTGCTCAATCCAAGGAATGATTTAACTTTATGAGATGAATACGCACATCACAAAGCAGTTGCTCAGAAAGCTTCTCTCCAGTTTTCAATGGAAGACATTTCCTTGCTCACCACAGGCCTCTGGAGCCACTTAATATCCCTTCGTAGATTCCTCAAAGACAGAGTTTCAAAACTGGACAATGTAGAGTAAGCTTTAGCTCTGTGAAATGAAAGCACATATCAGAAAGCAGTTTCTTGGACGGCTTCTTTCTGGGTTTTATTTGAGGATATTTCACTTTTCGCCGTAGTCCTCATGCGCTCTGAAATATCACGTTTTCGGTTTTACTGGAGAAGTATTCAAACACTGCCTTATGAGAAAAGAGGTATAACTCTCTGAGTGGAATGCACACATCACAAAGCAGTTTCTCAGAAAGCTTCTCTCTGGTTTTTGTCTGAAGATATTTCGATTTTCCCCATAGTCCTGAATGTGCTCCCAAATGTCCTTTCTCAGATTCCACAGAAACAGTGATTTCAAACTGCTCAATGAAAAGAAGCTTTATCTATGAGATGAATACATATCACAGAGCAGTTTCAGAAAGCTTCTTTCCAGTTTTTATCTGAAGATATTTCCTTTTACAACACAGTCCTGAATGTGCTCCTGAATGACCTTTGCGGATCCATCCATGACATAGTTTCCAAGCTGCGTAATGTAAAGAAAGCTTTATCTATGTGAGATGAATAAACATAGCACAGAACAGTTTCACAGAAAGCTTCTTTCCAGTTTTGAACGGAAGATATTTCCTTTTTCACCATAGTCTTCAATGCTCTGAAATATTACTTTTTCAGTTTTACAGGAACAGTGTTCAAACCCTGCCTTATGAGAAGAGAGGTATAACTCTGTGAGTGGAATGCACATCACAAAGCAGTTCTCAGAAAGCTTCTCCAGTTTTATCTGAGGATATTTCCTTTTCACCATAGCCTGAATGTGCTCCCAAATGTCCTTCTCAGATTCCACAGAAACAGTGATTTCAAACTGCTCAATCCAAAGAATGGTTTAACTCTATGAGATGAATACACATCACAAAGCAGTTCTCAAGCTTCTCTCCAGTTTTATCTGAGGATATTTCACTTTTCACCATAGCCTGAATGTGCTCCTGAATATCCTTCACAGAATCCTCAAAGACAGACTTTCCAAACTGGGAAATGTAGAGTAAGCTTTACCTCTCTGTAATGAATGCACACGTCAGAGAGCAGTTTCTTGGATTGCTTCTTTCTGGGTTTTATTTCAGGATATTTCACTGTTCACCATAGTCTTCCATGTGCTCTGAAATATTACTTTTTTGGTTTTACAGGAAGACTGCTAAAACACTGCCTTACGAGAAAACAGGTATAATTCCTTGCGTGGAATGTACACATCTCAAAGCAGTTTCTCAGAAAGCTTCTATCGACTTTTAATCTGAAGATATTTCTTTTTCACCATAGACCTGAATGGGCTCCCAAATGTCCCTTCGTGGATCCGTCCACAATGGAATTTCCAAACTGCATAATATAAGAGAAGTTTATCTGTGTGAGATGAATAAACATATCTATCACAAAGCAGTTTCACAGAAAGCTTCGTTCCAGTTTTTGTCTGAACTATATTTCCTTTTTCACCATAGTCTTCAATGCTCCAAATATCACTTTTGGTTTTACAGGAACAGTGTTCAAACACTGCTTATGAGAAAAGAGGTATAACTCTGAGTGGAATGCACATCACAAAGCAGTTCTCAGAAAGCTTCTCTCCAGTTTTATCTGAAGATTTCCTTTTCACCATAAGCCTCAAAGAACTCCCAATATCCCTTCACACGCTAAATACAAACAGTGTTAGAAAACTGCATAATGAAAAGAAGCTTAACTGTGAGTGGAATTCACATGACACAAAGCAGTTTCACAGAAAGCTTCTTTCCAGTTTTTGTCTGAGGATATTTCTTTATCCATATTCTAAAGAGCATTCCTAAATGTACTTCCTCAGACATTACAGAAAGAGTGATTTCAAACTTCTCAATCCAAAGAATGATTTAACTTTATGAGATGAAAACACACATCACATGCAGTTGCTCACAAAGCTTCTCTACAGTTTTCAACGGAATAGATTTCCTTGTTCACCACTGGCCTCTGAGCTCCACTTAATATCCCTTTGTAGATTTCTCAAAGACAGATTTTTCAAACTGGGCAATGTAGAGTAAGCTTTAACTCTGTGAAATGAATGCACATATCAGAGAGCAGCTTTTTGGAATGCTACTTTCGGATTTTATTTGAGGGTATTTCACTTTTCACCCTAGTCTTCAAAGTGCTTCAAAGTATCATTTTTTGTTTTTTCAGGAACAGTGTTCAAACACTGCCTTATGAGAAAAGAGGTATAATTCCCTAAGTGGAATGCACACATCAAAAAGGAGTTTCTCTGAAAGCTTCTCTCCAGTTTTGTATCTGAAGATATTACCTATTTCCCCACAGGCCTGAATGTGCTTCCGAATGTCCCTTTGCGGATCAGTCCATGACGGAGTTTCCAAACTGCATAATATAAAGAATGTTTTATCTACGTCAGATGAATACACATATCTATCACAAAGCAGTTTCACAGAAAGCTTCTTTCCAGTTTTGGCCTGAGGATATTTCTTTTTTCAACGTAGCCGTCCATATACTCCCAAATGTCCTTCTCAGATTCCACAGAAACAGTGATTTCAAACTGCTCAATCCAAAGAATGGTTTAACTCTATGAGATGAATACACATCACAAAGCAGTTTCAGAAAGCTTCTCCAGTTTTATCTGAAGATATTTCCTTTTCACCATAAGCCTCAAAGCTCCTGAATATCCCTTCAGACTAAACAAACAGTGTTAGAACTGCTCAATGAAAAGAGAAGCTTAACTGTGAGTGGAATGCACATCACAAAGCAGTTTCAGAAAGATTCCTTCTGGGTTTTATCTAAAGTTATTAATTTTTCAGCATATTCTAAAGAGCATTCCCAAATGTCGTTTCTCAAGTTCCACAGAAATAGTGATTTCAAACTGCTCAATCCAAAGAATGATGTAAATTTATGAGATGAATAAACACATCACAAAACTGTTACTCAGAAATCTTCTCTTCAGTTTTCTGAAGATATTTCCTTTTCACCATAGGCCTCTGCCACTTAATATCCCTTCAGATTCCTCAAGACAGAGTTTCCAAACTGGGCAATGTAGAGTAAGCTTTAACTCTGTGAAATGAATGCACATATCAGAGCAGTTTCTTGGAAGCTTCTTTCTGGGTTTTATTTGAGGATATTTCACTTTTCCATAGTCTTCAATGCTCCAAATATCACTTTTCAGTTTTACAGGAACAGTGTTCAAACACTGCCTTATGAGAAAAGAGGTATAACTCTGAGTGGAATGCACACATCACAGAGCAGTTTCTCAGAAAGCTTCTCTCCAGTTTTGAACGGAAGATATTTCCTTTTTCACCATAGGCCCGAATATGATCCCAAATGTCCTTCAGATTCCACAGAAACAGTGATTTCAAACTGCTCAATGAAAGAAAGTTTTATCTATGTGTGATGAATACACATATCACAGAACAGTTTCAGAAAGTTTCTCTTCGGTTTTTATCTGATGATATTTCCTTTTTCACCATAGACCCGAATGTGATCCTGAATATCCCTTCACGGATCCACCCATGACGGAGTTTGCAAGCTCTGTAATGTAAAGAAAGCTTTATCTATGTGAGTTGAATACACATTTCACAGAGCAGTTTCATAGAGAGCTTTCTTCCAGTTTTTGTCTGAGGCTCTTTCCCTTTTCACCATAGGCATCAAAGTGCTCCCAAATATCCCTTCACAGATTCCTCAAAGACAGAGTTTCAAACACTGTCTTATGAGAAAAGAGGTATAATTCCCTGAGTGGAATGCACACATCACAAAGCAGTTCCTCTGAAAACTTCTCCTCAGTTTCTACTGAACATACTTCCTTTTTCACCATAAGCCTCAAACTGCTGCCACGTATCCCTTCTCACGCTAAACATAAACAGCGTTAGAAAACTGCTGAATGAAAAGAGAACCTTAACTGAGTGAGAGAAATTCACATGATACATAGCAGTTTCACAGAAAGCTTCCTTCTGGTTTTTATCTGAGGATATTTCCCTTTTCACCATAGTCCTGAATGTGCTCCCAAATGTCCTTCCTCATGTTCCACAGAAACACTGATTTCAAATTGCTCAATCCAAAGAACATTTTAACTCTATGAGATGAATACACACATCACAAAGCAGTTGCTCAGAAAGCTTCTCTCCAGTTTTCATTGGAAGACATTTCCTTGCTCACCACATGCCTCCCGGGGCCACTTAATATCCCTTCGTAGATTCATGAAAGACAGAGTTTCCTAACTGGGCAGTGTAGAGTAAACTTTAACTCTCAGAAATGAATACACATATCAGAGAGCAGTTTCTTGGAATGCTTCTTTCTGGGTTTTATCTGATATTTCACTTTTTCCATAGTCTTCAATGTGCTCCAAATATCACTTTTCAGTTTTACAGAACAGTGTTCAAACTGCCTTATGAGAAGAAAGGTATAACTCTGAGTGAATGCACACATCACAAGCAGTTTCTCAGAAAGCTTCTCTCCAGTTTTATCTGAGATATTTCCTTTTCACCATAAGCCTCAAAGTGCTCCCAAATATCCCTTCACAGATTCCTCAAAGACAGAGTTTCAAACTGTAATGTAAAAAAAGCTTCATCTATGTGAGATGAATACATATCAGAGCAGTTTCTCAGAAAGCTTCTTTCCAGGTTTGAACGGAAGATATTTCCTTTTTCACCATAGTCCTGAATGTGCTCCAAATATCCTTCAGATTCCTCAAAGACAGAGTTTCAAACTGTAATGTAAAGAAAGTTTTATCTATGAGATGAATACATATCACAGAGCAGTTTCTCAGAAAGCTTCTTTCCAGTTTCTGTCTGAGGCTATTTGCCTTTTCACCATAGTCCTGAATGTGCTCCAAATATCACTTTTTGGTTTTACAGGAACAGTGTTCAAACACTGCCTTATGAGAAGAGAGGTATAAAACTGTGAGTGGAATGCCCACATCACAAAGCAGTTCTTCGGAATGCTTCTCTACAGTTTCTATATGAACATCTTTCCATTTTCACAGCAAGCATCAAAGAACTCCCGAATATCCCTTCACATGCTAAACATAAACAGTGTTAGAAAATTGCTCAATGAAAAGAGAAGCTTAACTGTGAGTGGAATGCACACATCACAAGCAGTTTCACAGAAAGCTAACTTCTGGGTTTTATCTTAGGGTATTTCTTTTTCAACATATTCTAAAAAGCGTTCCCAAATGTCCTTTCTCAGGTTCCACAAAAACAGTAATTTCAAACTGCTCAACCCAAGAATGATTTAACTATGAGATGAATACACACAGAGCAGTTTCTCAGAAAGCTTCTCTCCAGTTTTCTGAAGATATTTCTTTTCACCATAGGCCTGAATGTGCTCCAAATATCCTTCAGATTCCTCAAAGACAGAGTTTCCAAACTGGAAATGTAGAGTAAGCTTTAACTCTGAAATGAATGCACATATCAGAGCAGTTTCAGAAAGCTTCTTCTGGTTTTATCTGAGATATTTCTTTTCACCATAGCCTGAATGTGCTCCAAATATCACTTTTTGGTTTTACAGGAACAGTGTTCAAACACTGCCTTATGAGAAGAGGTATAACTCTGAGTGGAATGCACACATCACAAAGCAGTTTCTCAGAAAGCTTCTCCAGTTTTATCTGAAGATATTTCTTTTCACCATAGTCTTCAATGTGCTCTGAATATCCCTTCACAGATTCCTCAAAGACAGAGTTTCAAACTGCTAATGTAAAGAAAGTTTTATCTATGGGAGATGAATGCACACATCACAAAGCAGTTCACAGAAAGCTTCTTTCCAGTTTTATCTGAAGATATTTTTTCACCATAGCCTGAATGTGCTCCAAATATCCTTCAGATTCCTCAAAGACAGAGTTTCAAACTGCTAATGTAAAGAAAGCTTTATCTATGAGATGAATACACATATCACAGCAGTTTCACAGAAAGCTTCTTTCCAGTTTTGTCTGAGGATATTTTTTCACCATAGCCTGAATGTGCTCCAAATATCACTTTTTGGTTTTACAGGAACAGTGTTCAAACACTGCCTTATGAGAAGAGAGGCATAACACTGTAAGTGGAATGCACATGTCACAAAGCAGTTCCTCAGAAAGCTTCTTTCCAGTTTCTATCTGAACATATGTCCCTTTTCACCATAAACCTCAAAGCACTCCTGAAAATCCCTTCGGACGCTAAACATAAACAATGTTAGAATACTACTCAATGAAAATAGAAGCTTAACTGTGTGAGTGGAATTCACACAACACAGACCAGTTTCACAGAAAGCTTCCTTCTGTTTTTTTCTTAGGATATTTCTTTCTCCAGATTCTAAAGAGCATTCCCAAATGTCCTTCCTCAGATTCCACCCAGACAGTGATTTCAAACTGCTCAATCCAAAGAATGGTTTAACTCTATGAGATGAATACACACAACACAAAGCAACTGCTCAGAAAGCTTCTCTCCAGTTTTCATCGGTAGACATTTCCTTGTTCACCACAGACCTCCTGGTGCCATTTAATATCCCTTCACGCATTCCTCAAAGACAGAGTTTTGAAAACTGGGCAACGTAGAGTAATCTTTAACTCTGTGAAATGAATGCACATATCAGAGAGCAGCTTCTTGGAATGCTTCTTTCTGGGTTTTATTTGAGAATATATCACTTTTTGCCATTGTCTTCAATGCACTCCGAAATATTATTTTTTCATTTTACAGGAACAGTGTTCAAACACTGCCTTATGAGAAAAGAGGTACTACTCCCCGAGTGGAATTCACACATCACAAAGCAGTTTCAGAAAGCTTCTCCAGTTTTATCTGAAGATATTTCCTTTTCACCATAGCCTGAATGTGCTCCAATATCCCTTCACTAAACATAAACAGTGTTAGAAAACTGCTCAATGAAAAGAGAAGCTTAACTGTGAGTGAATGCACATCACAAGCAGTTTCACAGAAAGCTTCTTCTGGTTTTATCTGAAGATATTTTTTTCACCATAGTCCTGAATGTGCTCCAATATCCCTTCACAGATTCCTCAAAGACAGAGTTTCAAACTGTAATGTAAAGAAAGTTTTATCTATGAGATGAATACACACATCACAAAGCAGTTCTCAGAAAACTTCTTTCAAGTTTTTATCCACAGATATTTCCTTTTTCACCATAGACTTGAATGTGCTCCTGAATGTCCCTTCGAGGATCCATCCATGACAGAATTTTGAAGCTGCGTAATGTAAAGAAAGCTTTATCGATGTGAGTTGAATACACATAGCACAGAGCAATTTCACAGAAAACTTCTTTTCAGTTTTTGCCTGAGGCTATTTCCGTTTTCACCATAGTCTTCAATGCTCAAATATCACTTTTTGGTTTTACAGGAACAGTGTTCAAACACTGCCTTATGAGAAAGAGGTATAAGTCTGTGAGTGAAATGCACACTTCACAAAGCAGCTCCTTGGAAATGTTCTTTCCAGTTTCTATCTGAAGATATTTCCGTTTTCACCATATGCCTCAAAGTGCTCCCAAGTATCCCTTAGCTGACAAAACTAAAACAGTGTTAGAATACTGCACAATGAAAACAGAAGCTTAACCGTGTGAGTGGAAACATGTGACACAGAGCAGTTTCAGGGAAAGCTTCCTCCTGGATTTTAACTGAGGATATTTCCCTTTTCACCATAGTCCTGAATGTGCTCCAAATGTCCTTCTCAGATTTAACAGAAACAGGATTTTCAAACTACTCAATTAAAAGAATGATTTAACTCTACGAGATGAATACACATGTCACAAAGCAGTTGCTCAGAAAGCTTTTTTCCAGTTTTCGACGGAAGTCATTTCCTTGCTCACCACAGGCCTCCGAGTGCCACTTAATATCCCTTCGCAGATTCCTCAAATGCAGAGCTTCCAAACTGTAATGTAAAGAAAGCTTTATCTATGTGAGATGAATACACACATCAAAGCAGTTTCAGAAAGCTTCTTTCTGGGTTTTATTTGAGGATATTTCTTTTCACCATAGTCTTCAATGCTCAAATATCACTTTTTGGTTTTACAGGAACAGTGTTCAAACTGCCTTATGAGAAAGAGGTATAACTCTGAGTGAATGCACATCACAAAGCAGTTTCTCAGAAAGCTTCTCCAGTTTTATCTGAAGATATTTCCTTTTCACCATAGTCCTGAATGTGCTCCTGAATGTCCTTCAGATCCATCCATGACAGTTTCAAACTGTAATGTAAAGAAAGCTTTATCTGTATGAGATGAATACACATAGCAAAAAGCAGATTCACAGAAAGCTTCTATCCTGGTTTAATTTGAATATATTTACTTTTTCACCATAGTACAGAATTTGCTCCTGAATGTCCCTTCGTGGATCCATCCATGACAGTTTTCCTGCTGCGTAATGTAAAGAAAGCTTTATCTATGTGAGATGAATACACATATCACAGAGCAGTTTCATAGAAAGCTTCTTTCCAGTTTTTGTCTGAGGCTCTTTCCCTTTTCACCATAGGCATCAATATGCTCCCAGATATCCCTTGGTACCTTGTTCTCCAAAAGGGTTTCCCGATGCTGTATGAGAAGAGACGTACACTACTGTGAGTAAAATGTACACATCATAAAACAGTCCTTGGAAAGCTTCTCTCCAATTTCTATCTGAACATATTTCCTTTCTCACTGTAAGACTCAAAGAGCTTCCGAATATCCCTTCGCACACTAAATATAAACAGTGTTAGAAAACTCTTCAATGAAAAGGGAAGCTTAACTGAGTGAGAGGAATTCACACAATACATAGCAGTTTCAGAGAAAGCTTCCTTCTGGTTTTCATCTGAGGATATTTCTTTCTCCATATTCCAAAGAAGGATCCCAAATGTCCTTGCTGAGATATCTCGGAAACTGATTTCAAACTGCTCAATCCAAGGAATGATTTAACTTTATGAGATGAATACGCACATCACAAAGCAGTTGTTGAGAAAGTTTCTCTCCAGTTTCCACGGAAGACATTTCCTTGCTCACCACAGGCCTCCGGGGGCCAATTAATATCCCTTTACAGATTCCTCAAGAGAGAGTTTCCAAACTAGGCAATGTAGAGTAAACTTTATCTCTGTGAAATAAATGCACATATAAGAGAGCATTTTCTTAGAATGCTTCTTTCTGGATTTTATTTGAGGATAGTTTACTTTTGGCCATACTCTTTGAAGTGCTCCGAAATATCACTTTTTCGGTTTTAGAGGAACAATGATCAAACACTGCCTTATGAGAAAAGAGGTATAACTACCTGAGTGGAATGCACACATTACAAAGTAGTTTCTCAGAATTTCTCTCCTGTTTTTGTCTGAAGATATTTCTTCCTCCATATTGTAAAGAACATTCCCAAATGTCCTTCCTCAGATTCCACAGAAACAGTGATTTCAAACTGCTTAATCCAAAGGATGATTTAACTCTATGTGATGCATATACACGTCACAAAACAGTTCCTCAGAAAGCTTCTCCAGTTTTATCTGAAGATATTTTTTCACCATAGTCTTCAATGCTCAAATATCACTTTTTCGGTTTTAGAGGAACAATGTTCAACCCTGACTTATGAGAAAAGAGGTATAACTACCTGAGTGAAATGCACACATTGCAAAGTAGTTTCTCAGAGTTTCTCTCCTGTTTTTATCTGAAGATATTTCCTTTTTCACCATAAGCCTCAAAGCGCTCCCGAATATCCCTTCACAGACTAAACAAAACAGTGTTAGAATACTGCTCACTGAAAAGAGAAGCTTAGCTGTGGGAGTGCAATTCACTTGACACAGACTAGTTTCACAGAAAGCTTCCTTCTGGTTTTGATGTGAGGATATTTTTTTCTCCATATTGTAAAGAGCATTCCCAAATGTCCTTCCTCAGATTCCACAGGAACAGTGATTTCAAACTGCTTAATTCAAAGAATGATTTAACTCTATGTGATGAATACACACATTATGAAGCATTTGCTCAGAAAGCTTCTCTCCGGTATTCATCTGAAGATATTTTTTCACCATAGCCTCCACCACTTAATATCCTTCAGATTCCTCAAAGACAGAGTTTCCAAACTGCAATGTAGAGTAAGCTTTAACTTTGTGAAATGAATGCACATATCAGAAAACAGTTTCCTGGAATGCTTCCATCTAGGTTTGATCTGAGGATATTTCACTTTTCTCCACAGTCTTCCATGCTCTCTGAAATATTACATTTTCGGTTTTACAGGAACAGTGTTCAAACACTGCCTTATGAGAAAATTGGTATAACTCTGAGATGAATACACACATCACAAAGCAGTTTCTGAAAGCTTCTTCCAGTTCTTATCTGGAGATACTTCCTTTTTCACCATAGTCTGGCGTGTGATCCCAAATGTCTCTTCATGGATCCATCCATGACAGAGTTTCCAAGCAACGAAAAGTAAAGAAAGCTTTATCTATGTGAGATGAATAGACATACCACACAACAGTTTCACTGAAAGTTTCTTTCCAGTTTTTATATGAAGATATTTCAATTTTTACCATAGTCCTGACTGTGCTCCCGAATGTCCTTTTGTGGATCCGTCCGTGACAGAGTTTCCAAACTGCGTAATGTAAAGAAAGCTTTATCTATGTGAGATGAATACACATATCACAGAGCGGTTTCACAGAAATCTTCTTTCCAGTTTTTGTCTGAGGCTATTTCCCTTTTCACCATAGTCTTCAATGCACTCCTTAATATCACTTTTTTGGTCTTACAGGAACAGTGTTAAAACACTGCCTTATGAGAAGAGAGGTATAACACTGTGAGTGGAATGCATACGTCACAAAGCTGTTCCTCAGAAAACTTCTCTCCAGTTTCTATCTGAACATATTTCCTTTTTCACCGTAAGCCTGAAAGTGCTCCCGAATATCCCTTTGCATGCTAAACATAAAGAGTGTTAGAAAACTGCTCAATGAAAAGAGAAGTTTAACTGAGTGAGTAAAATTCACACGACACAGAGTAATTTCACAGAAAGCTTCCTTCTGGTTTTTATCTGAGGGTATTTCTTTTACAGCATATTCTAAAGAGCGTTCCCAAATGTCCTTTCTCAGGTTCCACAGACAGTGATTTCAAACTGCTCAATCCAAGGAATGATTTAACTCTATGAGATGAATACACACATCCCAAAGCAGTGGCTCAGAAAGCTTCTCTCCAGTTTTCAACGGAAGACATTTCCTTGCTCACCACAGGCCTCTGGGCACCACTTAATATCCCTTTGCAGATTCCTCAAAGACAGAGTTTCCAAACTGGGCAATGTAGAGTAAGCTTTAACTCTGTGAAATGAATGCACATATCAGAGAGCAGTTTCTTGGAATGCTTCTTTCTGGGTTTTATTTGAGGATATTTCACTTTTCACCATAGTCTTCAATGTGCTCTGAAATATCACTTTTTCAGTTTTACAGGAACAGTGTTCAAACACTGCCTTATGAGAAAAGAGGTATAACTCCCTGAGTGGAATGCACACATCACAAAGCAGTTTCTCAGAAAGCTTCTCTCCAGTTTTTATCTGAAGATATTTCCTTTTTCACCATAGGCCTGAATGTGCTCCTGAATGTCCCTTCGCAGATACGTCCATGATGGAGTTTACAAACTGCGTAATATAAAGAAAGTTTTATCTATGTGATATGAATAAACATATCTATCACAAAGCAGTTTCACAGAAATCTTCTTTCCAGTTTTTGTCTGAGGACCTTTCCTTTTTCACCATAGCCATCCATATACTCTCAAACGTCTCTTGGTAACTTTCTCTCAAAAAAGGATTCCCCAGTCCTCTAAGCGAAGAAAGGTATAACTCTGTGAGTGGAATGCACACGTCACAAAACAGCTCTTTTGAAAACTTCTCTTCAGTTTCTATCTGAAGATATTTCGTTTATCACCATAAGCCTCAAAATGCTACCAAATATCTCTTTGCAGACTAAACAAAAACAGTGCTAGAAT
This sequence comes from Cercopithecus mona, assembly GCA_014849445.1. NCBI lineage: Eukaryota > Metazoa > Chordata > Mammalia > Primates > Cercopithecidae > Cercopithecus > Cercopithecus mona. The sequence continues at coordinate 8,143 of JABBCR010001286.1, read as the reverse complement.
ACTGCTCAATGAGAAGACAAGATGAATTGTGTGAGTGGAATTCACACGACACAGAGCAGTTTCACAGAAAGCTTCCTTCTGGTTTTTATCTATGGGGATTTCTTTTTCAGCATATTCTAAAAATTGTTCCCAAATGTCCTTTCTCAGATTCCACAGAAACAGTTATTTCAAACTGCTGAATCCAAGGAATGATTTAACTCTATGAGATGAATACACACATCACAAAGCAGTTGCTCAGAAAGCTTCTCTCCAGTTTTCAACTTAAGACATTTCCTTGTTCTTCTCAGGCCTCTGCACGCCACTTAATATCCCTTCGCAGATTCCTCAAAGACAGAGTTTCCAAACTGGGCAATGTAGAGTAAGCTTTAACTCTATGAAATGAATGCACATATCAGAGAGCAGTTTCTTGGAATGCTTCTTTCTGGGTTTTATTTGAGGATATTTCACTTTTCCCTGTAGTTTTCAATGCACTCCAAAATATAACGTTTTCAGTTTTACAGGAATAGTGTTCAAACACTGCCTTATGAGAAAGGAGTTATAACTCCCTGAGTGGAATGCACACATCACAAAGCTGTTTCTCAGAAAGCTTCTCTCCAGTTTTTATCTGAAGATATGTCCTTTTTCACCATAGGCCTGAATGTGGTTCCGAATGTCCCTTCAAGGATCCGTCCATGATAGAGTTTTCAAACTGCGTAATGTAAGAAACGTTTTATCTATGGGAGATGAATTAACAGAACACAGAGCAGATTCACAGAAAGCTTCTTTCCAGTTTTGAACGGAAGATATTTCCTTTTTCACCATAGTCCTGAATCCCATATACTCCATGCCAGAGTTTCCAAGCTGCGAAATGCAGAGAAAGATTTATCTATGTGAGATGAATACATACATCTAAGAACAGTTTCACAGAAAGGGTTTCCCAGATGCTGTATGAGAAGAGAGGTATAACACTGTGAGTGGAATGCACACGTCACAAAGCAGCACCTCAGAAAGCTCTCCAGTTTCTATCTCAACATATTCCCTTTTTCACTATAAGCATCATAGTGCTCTGAATATCCTTAGACTAAACAAACAGTGTTAGGAAACTGCTCAATGAAAAGTGGAGCTTAACTGGGTGAGTGGAATTCACATGACACAGAGCTGTTTCAGAGGAATTTTGCTTCTGTTTTTTTCTGAAGGTATTTCTTTTTCAACGTATTCTAAAGAGTGTTCCCAAATTTCCTTTCTCAGGTCCCACAGAAACAGTGATTTCAAACTGCTCAATCCAAAGAATGATTTACCCCTACGAGATGAATACACACATCACAAAGCATCTGCTCAGAAAGCTTCCCTCTAATTTTCACCGGAAGACATTTCGTTGCTCACCACAGGCATCTGGACGCCACTTAATATCCGTTCACAGATTCATGAAAGACAGAGTTTCCAAACTGGGCAATGCAGTGTAACCTTTAACTCTCTGTAATAAATGCACACGTTAGAGAGCAGTTTCTTGGAATGCTTCTTTCTGGGTTTTATTGGATGGCATTTCACTTTTTGCCATAGTCTTCAATGTGTTCCAAATATCACTTTTTCAGTTGTACAGGAACAGTGTTCAAACTGTACCTTATGAGAAGAAAGGTGTAACTCCCTGAGTGAAATGCACATCACAAAGCAGTTTCTCAGAAAGCTTCTCTCCAGTTTTATCTGAAGATATTTCCTTTTCACCATAGGCCTGAATGTGCTCCAAATATCCTTCACAGATTCCTCAAAGACAGAGTTTCAAACTGCATAATATAAAGAAAGTTTTATCTATGTGAGATGAATACATCACAAAGCAGTTTCACAGAAATTTCTTTCCAGTTTTATCTGAAGATATTTCCTTTTCACCATAGGCCTGAATGTGCTCCAAATGTCCTTCTCAGATTCCTCAAAGACAGAGTTTCCAAACTGCATAATGTAAAGAAAGTTTTATCTATGTGAGATGAATACACATAGCACAGAGCAGTTTCACAGAAAGCTTCTTTCCAGTTTTTGACTGAGGCTATTTCCCTTTTCTACATATGCGTCAATATGCTCCGAAATATACCTTGGTAACTTTTCCTCCAAAAAGGTTTAACCAATGCTGTATGAGAAGAGAAGTATAACCTTGTGAGTGGAATGCACACGTCACAAAGCAGTTTCTCAGAAAGCTTCCCTCCAGTTTTTATCAGAACATATTTCCTTTTTCACAGTAAGCCTCAAATTGCTCTGGAATATCGCTTCACACACTAAACACCAACAGTGTTAGAAAACAGTTCAATGAAAAGAGAAGCTTAACTGAGCGAGAGAAATTCACATGACAGATCACCATTTCACAGAAAGCTTCCTTCTGATTTTTATCTGAGGTTATTTCTTTCTTCATATTCTAAAGAATGTTCCCAAATGTCCTTCCTCAGATTCCACAGAAACAGTGATTTCACGCTGTTCAATCCAAAGAGTGGTTTAAATCTATGAGATGACCACACCCATCACAAAGCAGTTGCTCATAATGTTTCTCTCCAGTTTTCATCGATAGATATTTCCTTGTTCACCACAGGCCTCCTGGTGCCACTTAATATCCCTTTGCAGATTCCTCAAAAACAGAGTTTCCGAACTGGGCAATGTAGAGAAAGCTTTAATTCTGATAAATCAATGCACATATCATAGAGCAGTTTCTTGGAACGCTTCTTTCTCGGTTTTATTTGAGGATATTTCACTTTTCATCATAGTTTTCAATGTGTTAAGAAATATCACATTTTCGGTTTTACAGGCACAGTGTTCAAGCACAGTCTTATGAGAACAGAGGTAAAACTCCCAGAGTGGAATGCACACATCATAAAGCAGTTTCTCAGAAAGGTTCTCTCCAGCTTTTATTTGAAGATATTTCCTTTCTCACCATTGGTCTGAATGTGCTCCAAATGTCCTTCTCAGATTCCACAGAAACAGTGATTTCAAACTGCTCAATCCAAAGAATGATTTAACTCTATGAGATGAATAAACATATCTATCACAAAGCAGTTCTCAGAAAGCTTCTTCCAGTTTTATCTGAAGATATTTCCTTTTTCACCATAGGCCTGAATGTGCTCCAAATGTCCTTCTCAGGTTCCACAGAAACAGTGATTTCACAATGCTCAATCAAAAGAATGATTTAACTCTATGAGATGAATACACACGTCAAAAAGCAGTTGTTCAGAAAGCTTCTTTCCAGTTTTATCTGAGATATTTCCTTTTCACCATAGTCTTCAATGCTCAAAATATAACTTTTTCGGTTTTACAGAAACAGAGTTCAAACATTGCCTTAGGAGAAAAGAGGTATAACTACCTGAGAGGAATGCACACATTACAAGCAGTTTCAGAAAGCTTCTCCAGTTTTATCTGAGATATTTCCTTTTCACCATAGGCCTGAATGTGCTCCCAATATCCTTCATAAAACAGTGTTAGAATCCTGCTGAATGAAAACAGAAGCTTAACTGTGTGAGTGGATTTCACACGACATGGAGCAGCTTCACAGAAAGCTTCTTTCTGTTTTTATCTGATATTTCTTTTTCAGCATATTCTTAAGAGCGTTCCCAAATGTCCTTTCTCAGGTTCCACAGAAAGAGTGATTTCAAACAGCTCCATCCAAAGAATGATTTAAATCTATGAGGTGAATACACACATCACAAAGCAGTTGCTCAGAAAGTTTCTCTCCAGTTTTCAACGGAAGACATTTCCTTTCACCCTCCTTGCTAATATCCCTTCACAGATTCCTCAAAGACAGAGTTTCCAAACTAAATGTAGAGTAAGCTTTAACTCTCTGAAATGAATGCATATCAGAGCAGTTTCTTGGAAGCTTCTTCTGGTTTTATTTCAGGATATTTCCTTTTCACCATAGTCTTCAATGTGATCCAAAATATCACTTTTTCATTTTTATAGGAACAGTGTTAATGCTCTGCATTATAAAAAAAGAGTAATAGCTCCTTGAGTTGAATGCACATATCACAAATCAGTTTCTCAGAATGCTTCTCGCCTGTTTTTATCTGAAGATATTTCCTTTTCACCATAGCCTGAATGTGCTCCCAATATCCCTTCAGATTCCTCAAAGACAGAGTTTCAAACTATATAAAAGAAAACTTTATCTATGTGAGATGAAGAGACATCTTTATCACAAAGCAGTTTCACAGAAAACTTCTTTCCAGTTTTTGTCTCAGAATATTTCCTTTTCACCATACCTATATCCCAATGTCCCCTGAGCTTTTTCTCCAAAGGATTAATCCTCTATGAGAAGAAAAGTATAACTCTGTGAGTGGAATGCACATCACAAAGCAGTTTCAGAAAGCTTCTTCTGGTTTTTTATCTGAGATATTTCCTTTTCACCATAGCCTGAATGTGCTCCCAAATGTCCTTCTCAGATTCCACAGAAACAGTGATTTCAAACTGCTCAATCCAAAGAATGATTTAACTATGAGATGAATACACATCACAAAGCAGTTTCAGAAAGCTTCTCCAGTTTTCATGGAAGATATTTCCTTTTCACCATAGTCTTGCCACTTAATATCCCTTCAGATTCCTCAAGACACAGTTTCCAAACTGCAATGTAAAGTAAGCTTTAACTCTGTGAAATGAATGCACATATCAGAGCAGTTTCTTGAACGCTTCTCTTTTATTTGAGAATATTTCACTTTCACCATAGTCTTCAATGCGCTCCACAATATCACTTTTTCAGTTTTACGGGAACAGAGTTCAAACAGTGCCTTATGAGAAAAGAGGTATAATTCCCTGAGTGGAATGCACCCGTCACAAAGCAGTTTCTCAGAAACCTACTCTCCAGGTTTTATCTGAAGATATTTCTGTTTTAAGCATAGGACTGAATGTACTCTGAATATCCCTTTGCAGATCCGTCAATGACACAGTTTCCAAGATGCATAATGTAAAGAAAGTTTTATCTATGTGAGATGAATAAACATAGCAAAAAGCAAATTCACAGAAAGCTTCTTTCCAGTTTTGAACGGAAAATATTTCCTTTTTCACCATAGCCTGAATGTGCTCCAAATATCCTTCAGATCCATCCATGACAGAGTTTCCTGCTGTAATGTAAAGAAAGTTTTATCAATGTGAGATGAATACACATAGCACAGAGAAGTTTCTCAGAATGCTTCTTTCCAGTTTTATTTGAGGATATTTCCTTTTCACCATAGGCTCAATATGCTCCTGAATATCCTTTTTTTACAACAGTGTTCAAACACTGCCTTATGAGAAAAGAGTATAACTCTGAGTGAAATGCACACATCACAAAGCAGTTCTCAGAAAGCTTCTTTCCAGTTTTATCTGAACATATTTTTCACTTAAGCTTCAAAGCGCTCCAATATCCCTTTCCTAAACAAAAAGAGTGTTAGAATACTGCTCAATGAATAGAGAGCTTAACTGTGAGTGGAATGCACATCACAAGCAGTTTCTGAAAGCTTCTTCTGGTTTTTTACCTGACGATATTTCTTTCTCCATATTCTAAGAGCGTTCCCAAATGTCCTTTGTCAGATTCCACAGAAAAGTGATTTCAAACTGCTCATTCCAAAGAATGGTTTTACTCTATGAGAAGTATACACACATCACAAAGCAGTTCTCAGAAAGCTTCTCTCCAGTTTTCTGAAGATTTCCTTTTCACCACAGGCCTCTGCCACTTAATATCCTTTAACAGATTCCTCAAAGACAGAGTCTCCAAACTGTACAACGTAGAGTAGGCTTTAACTCTGTGAAATCAACGCACATATCGGAGAGCAGTTTCTTAGAACGCTAGTCTCTGGGTTTTATTTGAGACTATTTCACTTTTCACCATAGTCTTCAAAGTGCTCCAAAATATCACTTTTTCGGTTTTACAGTTACAGTGTTCAAACACTGCCTTATGAGAAAAGAGGTGTAACTCCTTGAGTGGAATGCACACATCACAAAGCAGTTTCTAAGAAAGCTTCTATCCAGTTTATGTCTGCTGATATCTCCTTTTTCTCCCTAGACCTGAATGTGTTCTCGAATATCCCTTCACGGAATCATCCATGGCAGAGTTTCCAAGCTGCGTAATGTAAAGTTTTATCTATGAGATGAATAAACCAAAAACAGTTTCACAGAAAGCTTCTTTCCAGTTTTATCTGAGGATATTTCCTTTTCACCATAGGCTTGAATGTGCTCAATATCCTTCCTTCTCCAGATTTCCAACTGTGAAATGTAAAGAAAGTTTTATCTATGTGATGAATAAACATCAAAGCAGTTTCACAGAACTTCTCCAGTTTTATCTGAAGATATTTCCTTTTCACCATAAGCCAATGTGCTCCTGAATGTCCCTTCACATATCCTCAAAGGTTTCCAACTGCTAATGAAAAAAGTTTTATCTGTATGAATAAACATATCTGTCAGAGCAGTTTCACAGAAACTTCTTTCAGTTTTATCTGAAGATATTTCCTTTTCCATAGGCTGAATGTGATCCAAATATCCCTTTGATCCATCCATGACAGAGTTTTTGCATAATGTAAAAGCTTTTTCTATGAGATGAATAAACAGACAAAAAACAGTTTCACAGAAACTCTTTCCAGTTTTATCTGAGGATATTTCCTTTTCACCATAGGCATATGTCAATATCCTTCAGACCCTCCAAGATTTAACTGTGAAATGTCTATGTGTGAATAAACTGAAGCAGTTCACAGAATTCTCAGTTTTATCTGAAGATATTTCCTTTTCACCATAGCATGCTCTGAATGTCCCACATATCCTTCAGAGTTTCCAACTGCATAATAAAGAAAGTTTTATCTATGTGTGAATAAACATACTGTCAGAGAGTTTCACAGAAACTTCTTTCTGGTTTTTATCTGAAGATATTTCCTTTTCACCATTCTATATATCCTTGTCCCTTTTTGAAAGTGATTCAAATCCTCTATGAAGAAAGTATAACTCTGTGAGTGAATGCACATCACAAAGTCTCAGAAAGCTTCTCTTCATTTTCTATCTGAAGATATTTCCTTTCACCTAAGCTTGGCTCCCAATATCCTTCACAGACTAAACACAGTGTTAAAACTGCTGTAAAGAGAGCTAACTGTGAGTGAATATATGAACAAAGCAGTTTCTGAAAGCTTCTTTTTTTATAGGATATTTCTTTCTCCATAGTCTTCAATATGTTCCATATCACTCAGATTACAGAACAGTGTTCAAACTGCTCAAAAAAAGGTTTAACCCTATGAGATGAATACACACATCACAAAGCAGTTGCTCAAAAAAACTTCTCTCCAGTTTTCATGAAGATTTCCTTTTCACCACAGGCCTGTGCCCAATATCCTTCGATTCCTCAAGACAGAGTTTCCAAACTGTAATGTAAAGAAGCTTTAACTCTGTGAGTGAATACATATCAGAAAGTTTTCAGAAAGCTTCTTTCTGTTTTTTGAGGATATTTCACTTTTTCATAATTCAATGCTTTGAATATCACCTTTTCAGTTTTCAAACAGTGTTCAAAACTGCCTTATGAGAAAAGGTATAACTCTCTGAGTGGAATACACATCACAAAGCAGTTTCAAGCTTCTCTCCAGTTTTCTGAAGATATTTCCTTTTCACCACTGTGCCCTAATATCCCTTCAGATTCCTCAAAGAGAGTTTCCAAACTGCAATGTAGAGAAGCTTTAATCTGTGAAATGAATGCAGATATCAGAGAGCAGTTTCTTCTCTTTTATTTGAGGATATTTCACCATACTTCTGTGCTCATGTTTTCCTTTACAGAACAGTGTTCAAAACTGCTCAATGAAAGAGAGCTTAACTGAGTGAGAGGAATTCACGACACATAGTTTCAGAAAGCTTCCTTCTGGTTTTTTATCTGAGGATATTTCTTTTCCATATTCTTGAGCTCAAATGTCCTTCTCAGATTCCACAACAGTGATTTCAAACTGCTAATAAAGAAGTTTAACTCTATGAGATGAATACACACACACAGCAGTTCTCAGAAAGCTTCTCTCCAGTTTTTCAAGAAGATTTCCTTCTCACCACAGGCCTCTCCACTTAATATCCCTTCAGATTCCTCAAAGACAGAGTTTCAAACTGCAATGTAAGAAAGCTTTAACTCTGTGGAAATGAATGCACATATCAGAGCAGTTTCAGAAACTTCTTTCTGTTTTATTTGAGGATATTTCACTTTTCATAG
>JABBCR010000203.1:0-94141 GCA_014849445.1 Cercopithecus mona | reverse complement strand
GAAAGCTTCTTTCTGTTTTTTGAGGATATTTCACTTTTTCATAATTCAATGCTTTGAATATCACCTTTTCAGTTTTCAAACAGTGTTCAAAACTGCCTTATGAGAAAAGGTATAACTCTCTGAGTGGAATACACATCACAAAGCAGTTTCAAGCTTCTCTCCAGTTTTCTGAAGATATTTCCTTTCACCACTGTGCCCTAATATCCCTTCAGATTCCTCAAAGAGAGTTTCCAAACTGCAATGTAGAGAAGCTTTAATCTGTGAAATGAATGCAGATATCAGAGAGCAGTTTCTTCTCTTTTATTTGAGGATATTTCACCATACTTCTGTGCTCATGTTTTCCTTTACAGAACAGTGTTCAAAACTGCTCAATGAAAGAGAGCTTAACTGAGTGAGAGGAATTCACGACACATAGTTTCAGAAAGCTTCCTTCTGGTTTTTTATCTGAGGATATTTCTTTTCCATATTCTTGAGCTCAAATGTCCTTCTCAGATTCCACAACAGTGATTTCAAACTGCTAATAAAGAAGTTTAACTCTATGAGATGAATACACACACACAGCAGTTCTCAGAAAGCTTCTCTCCAGTTTTTCAAGAAGATTTCCTTCTCACCACAGGCCTCTCCACTTAATATCCCTTCAGATTCCTCAAAGACAGAGTTTCAAACTGCAATGTAAGAAAGCTTTAACTCTGTGGAAATGAATGCACATATCAGAGCAGTTTCAGAAACTTCTTTCTGTTTTATTTGAGGATATTTCACTTTTCATAGTCTTCAATGCTCCAACACTCCATGTCATCTGTGCTGTGCCACCCAAGAGCATGCCAAGCTCAAAGAGTCATCCACCTGCCTTGAATCACAGAGACTGATGCATGTCACTCACAAGCAGGCATGAAGACCCCCGCAATTCATAGGGAATCCCGCTGGCCAGCCGATGACCATCCATTCATAAATAAAAGCATTAATTGCTGCTGGGTTGCAGAGGTGTACACATCAATACTTGTTACTGTTCACAAATGTTCCACTTGAGGATGGAGTGACGTTACGGAATTGGGAAGAACTTTACAGACATACGAGGGGTGCATTTAAGGAAAAAGTGTAAGGAAAAGGTGAGAAAATGGAATATGTTAACCTCTGTCTTTTCATCACCCTCTAAATCTTATGATTCCAGTTCTGTTCATTCTGCAGTGAAAAATAACAAGTGATTCACATTCAGACACAAGGTGGCTTAGGAAACGTTGGCTGTTTTACAAAGATGAAACAATTTAGAAGATCAGGATTCCATGAACCTACTTACTTACAGAGAGAAGAGACTGGGAGTTACACATCAGCTTACCAAGGCTGCCCCGAAGTCCAGGAGCCCCTTAGGAGAACAGAGAATGTGCAGCCTCCACAGACCAACGCAGGTGGCTAGCCCAAGAGTGGGGACAGGGAGGCTGCAGGAGGCTTGCAGAGGGAGCTGTCCCGCCAGCCTCTCGCAGAAATTCCTAATTAAACCCTGACAGCAACTCTGTTTAGTGAATTGTCTCCTGGTCACTAAGAAGAGTGAAGCTGTTGAAAGCCTACAGCCAACCCTCTGGATAACAGTTGAGATGTATTTTAGAGAAGGAAATCATCCTGTCACAATCCCAGACCTGCCAACAGCTGCAAGCACGTCCTGGGAGTGCGGCTTCTTGCTCTGTCAGCACCAGAGCCCACCGTAGAGCCACACGGGTTCTGCCCGACGTTCCCACTTCAGGGAGTCTGGGCAGGTGCAGCTGAAACACCCAGGGGGCAACCCCCACCCCCACTTCTCAAAAGTACATGCAGAGGCAGACAGAATGAAACACGGCCCCCAAACCTCAGACGTACGGTTCAGCAACACGGCCCACCATAGAGCCACATGGGCTCTGCCCGACGCCCCCAATTCACAGAGTCTGGGCAGGTCCAGCTGAAACAGCACCTGGGGGGCAACCTCCAACCCCACTTCTCAAAAGTACATGCAGAGGCAGACAGAATAAAACACGGCCCCCGAGCCTCAGACATAAAGTTTGGCACGGGCATCTGTGAAACAAGAACAAAAGTCGCATGGGAAAGTGAGCACAAAAATGAAAAAAATAACAGAATTACAGTGAAGATGGATGAGATGGGGAGGATTGCGAGGAAGTTGAGAAAGGGACTGAGGACCTGAAGAGGCACCTAAGGGCTGGACATTCCCAACAAGACAACAAAGACACCTCTGGATGAGGTGGGACATCATCTTCATTATGGAAATAAAGGGGAAAAGCCTGAAAACATCAGTTTCCTACAACGAAGCAAAAATCAAACTGGCCTCAGACTTCTCCTCTACAACACTGGATTCTAAAAGACAAGGACATGGCATCCGTGGGGTCTTGAGGGAGAGCTGGCACAAACGTGCCAGAGCTGCCGTCTCCAGAAGCAGCTGAAACAGCCTCAGATCCAGCAAAGTCTTGTCTTGAAAACTCTATCAGAGCACACCCCCTTATCAAAGTGGCGCACGGTTGCAGGGGGTGTGGTGTAAGGCGATTTAGAAATCCTACTCTGTGCAGACCCTAAACTTGGGAGGCCGCTGGTCACACCCTGGGAGGACCACAGCCAGTGGGAAGCCCTGTGCCTCCTCTCTGCTCCATCTCTAATGGCAAGAAACATTTTACTCATAAAATTACGTTATTTCCAGTTTGTTAAATTGTATATATTAAGTCCATAAAGAGACCAAGAAAATGTATAAAAACACTGATGACTTGATGGTGGTATTATAACTAATTTTTAAACCAAACATGTTGTCTAAATTTTCCAGAATGAAAAAACACTCTTTTTAACAAGAAAAGTGCTTTTAAAGTCACCATAAACAATTATATATCCATCCTACGAACGTGGTCTTAAAATTAAAAGTGAACAGTAAAAACAGCAGAAGGAAGTGCATGAATATGTTGATAACGTTTATCTCTGAATGGGGGGGCTGTTTTGCCTTCCATTTCCCTATGTTTGAAGTGTCACCTCTGTAATGTAATAATGGAGCAAACACAATAGTTGAGGAAACACTGCTGCCCACTAGGACATAAACCAAGTCTCCTCCAAAATGCTGCGACCCCAACCTCTGATTTTATCTTTTAAATCAGCTAGGTTTTCTCCCCTAAAAAGAAGCATATTGTATCATTACTCTTTAAAGTTAGGTGACTTAACAGGCATACAGACTTAAACACCTTCTGGAAAGGTGACGTGTCAAGTTTAACTAAGATTTGTTTTGTTCTGAGAAGAGCAGGGGCACGTTGCCAGGTGAGGGGACTCCAGGAAACACTGGCTGTGTCCGATGGGCCCTCACCTGGAGAAACAAGCGCTCGACGCCTCCACCCTCCACCCGGACTCAGCAGGAAAGGGGTACAGAGCTGAAGACAGACTCGTCTATAAAAACCCCAAGGGCTCTTTCCAGGAGCTACTCACTGCCCGGTGCCGCTGCACCCTGCCCCCCTGTGCAGGTATCGGAGCTGCTGTCCAGCCTTCCCCAGACTCTCCAAACCTCCTTCCACCCCACGCCAACCTGCACCACCCAACTCCCCACCGTCACTTACTGACCGCCCGCCTCAACTCCCGCATAGCCTGGAAACTGCAAAGCTGCCTGGCAGCAAGAGGGGACGGGCAGCGACCGCATCAGCCAGGTGGCACCTGCTCCCACCAGACTGCAGGGTCACAGCGCCTGCCTCATGGAGCCGTTGTTATGCACAAGTACAGTGGGAAATCAATGCAGCTTTAGCTTTACTTTGGTGCTAAATTAACTTTATAACACTTGGTTATAACATACATTAATTTTTACAGCAATTACTAAAATAACAACTCATAATACATTCATTTACCATATTCAGAAAAGCAACTGAAAAACCAAACACACAGCAGAATTTTATAGGACTGTAGTGGTTTTTGTTACCTGTCAAATAATTTTAGGCTCAAAATTAAAGTTATTAAATCTGTGACTCTCAACTGGGGTAGGTGGGCACACACAGAGAGGGGAAGTTAAAATCCTTTTTTTCTTCCAGACCTCACACAGACCCACTCGGCTGGTAATTTCCATTGCTGGAATTATGTCCTGTTCCTTAGGTTAAAAACAACTGCCTTCATGCTTATTAAAAATAATGTTCCCACTTCAGGGAGTCTGGGCAGGTGCAGCTGAAACACCCAGGGGGCAACTCCCAACCCCACTTCTCAAAAGTACATGCAGAGGCAGACAGAATAAAACACGGCCCTCAAGCCCGAGACATAAAGTTTGGCACAGGCATCTGTGAAACAAGAACAAAAGTCGCATGGGAAAGTGAGCACAAAAATGAAAAAAAATAACAGAATTACAGTGAAAATGGATGAGATGGGGAGGATTGCGAGTAAGTTGATAAAGGGACTGAAGACCTGAAGGGTCACATAATGGCTTGACATTCCCGACAAGGTAACAAACATAAATCTGGATGAGGTGTGACATCATCTTCATTATGGAAATAAAGGGGAAAAGCCTGAAAACATCAGTTTCCTACCACGAAGCAAAAATCAAACTGGCTTCAGACTTCTCCTCTACAACCCTGGGTTCCAAAAGACGAGGAGGTGGCATCCGTGGGGTCTTGAGGGAGAGCTGGCACAAACGTCCCAGAGCTGCCGTCTCCAGAAGCAGCTGAAACAGCACCTGGGAGGCAACTCCCACCCTCACTTCTCAAAAGTACATGCAGAGGCAGACAGAATGAAACACAGCCCCCAAACCTCAGATGTACGGTTCAGCAACACGGCCCACCATAGAGCCACATGGGCTTTGCCCGACGCCCCCAATTCACAGAGTCTGGGCAGGTCCAGCTGAAACACCCAGGGGGCAACTCCCACCCTCACTTCTCAAAAGTACATGCAGAGGCAGACAGAATAAAACACGGCCCTCAAGCCCGAGACATAAAGTTTGGCACAGGCATCTGTGAAACAAGAACAAAAGTCGCATGGGAAAGTGAGCACAAAAATGAAAAAAAATAACAGAATTACAGTGAACATGGATGAGATGGGGAGGATTGCGAGGAAGTTGAGAAAGGGACTGAAGACCTGAAGGGGCACATAAGGGCTGGACATTCCCGACAAGGTAACAAACATACCTCTGGATGAGGTGGGACATCATCTTCATTATGGAAATAAAGGGGAAAAGCCTGAAAACATCAGTTTCCTACCACGAAGCAAAAATCAAACTGGCTTCAGACTTCTCCTCTACAACACTGGGTTCCAAAAGACGAGGATGTGGCATCCGTGGGGTCTTGAGGGAGAGCTGGCACAAACGTCCCAGAGCTGCCGTCTCCAGAAGCAGCTGAAACAGCACCTGGGAGGCAACCTCCAACCCCACTTCTCAAAAGTACATGCAGAGGCAGACAGAATAAAACACGGCCCTCAAGCCCGAGACATAAAGTTTGGCACAGGCATCTGTGAAACAAGAACAAAAGTCGCATGGGAAAGTGAGCACAAAAATGAAAAAAAATAACAGAATTACAGTGAACATGGATGAGATGGGGAGGATTGCGAGGAAGTTGAGAAAGGGACTGAAGACCTGAAGGCACATAAGGGCTGGACATTCCGACAAGTTAACAAACATACCTCTGGATGAGGTGGGACATCATCTTCATTATGGAAATAAAGGGGAAAAGCCTGAAAACATCAGTTTCCTACCACGAAGCAAAAATCAAACTGGCTTCAGACTTCTCCTCTACAACACTGGGTTCCAAAAGACGAGGATGTGGCATCCGTGGGGTCTTGAGGGAGAGCTGGCACAAACGTCCCAGAGCTGCCGTCTCCAGAAGCAGCTGAAACAGCACCTGGGAGGCATCTCCCACCCTCACTTCTCAAAAGTACATGCAGAGGCAGACAGAATGAAACACGGCCCCCAAACCTCAGATGTACGGTTCAGCAACACGGCCCACCATAGAGCCACATGGGCTTTGCCTGACACCCCCAATTCACAGAGTCTGGGCAGGTCCAGCTGAAACAGCACCTGGGAGGCAACCTCCAACCCCACTTCTCAAAAGTACATGCAGAGGCAGACAGAATAAAACACGGCCCTCAAGCCCGAGACATAAAGTTTGGCACAGGCATCTGTGAAACAAGAACAAAAGTCGCATGGGAAAGTGAGCACAAAAATGAAAAAAAATAACAGAATTACAGTGAACATGGATGAGATGGGGAGGATTGCGAGGAAGTTGAGAAAGGGACTGAAGACCTGAAGGGGCACATAAGGGCTGGACATTCCCGACAAGGTAACAAACATACCTCTGGATGAGGTGGGACATCATCTTCATTATGGAAATAAAGGGGAAAAGCCTGAAAACATCAGTTTCCTACCACGAAGCAAAAATCAAACTGGCTTCAGACTTCTCCTCTACAACACTGGGTTCCAAAAGACGAGGATGTGGCATCCGTGGGGTCTTGAGGGAGAGCTGGCACAAACGTCCCAGAGCTGCCGTCTCCAGAAGCAGCTGAAACAGCCTCAGATCCAGCAAACTCTTGTCTTGAAAAGTCTATCAGAGTACACCCCCTTATCAAAGGGATGGGTGGCTGCAGGGGTTGTGGTGTAAGCCGATTTAGAAATCTTACTCCATGCAGACCCTAAACTTGGGAGGCTGCTGGTCACACCCTGGGAGGACCTCAGCCAGCGGGAAGCCCTGTGCCTCCTCTCTGCTCCATCTCTAATGCCAAGAAACATTTTATGCATAAAATTACATTATTTCCAATTTGTTAAATTGTATATATTAAGTCCATAAAGAGACCAAGAAAATGTATAAAAGCATTGATGACTTCATGGTGGTATTATAATTAATTTTTAAACAAAGCAAGTTGTCTAAATTCTCCAGACTGAAAAAATACTCTTTTTAGCAAGAAAGGTACTTTTAAAGTCACCATAAACAATTACATATCCATCTTACGAACGCGGTCTTAAAATCAGAAGTGAAGAGCAAAAACAGCAGAAGGAAGTGCATGAATATGTTGATAACGTTTATCTCTGAAGTGGGGGCTGTTTTGCCTTCCATTTCCCTATGTTTGAAGTGTCACCTCTGTAATGTAGTAATAGAGCAAACACAATAGTTGAGGAAACACTGCTGCCCACTAGGACATAAACCAAGTCTCCTCCAAAATGCTGCGACCCCAACCTCTGATTTTATCTTTTAAATCAGCTAGGTTTTCTCCCCTAAAAAGAAGCATGTTGTATCATTACTCTTTAAAGTTAGGTGACTTAACAGGCATACAGACTTAAACACCTTCTGGAAAGGTGATGTGTGAAGTTTAACTAAGATTTGTTTTGTTCTGAAAAGAGCAGGGGCACGTTCCCAGGTGAGGGGACTCCAGGAAACACTGGCTGTGTCCCATGGGCCCTCACCTGGAGAAACAAGCACTCGAAGCCTCCACCCTCCACCCGGACTCAGCAGGAAAGGGATGCAGAGATGAAGACAGACTCGTCTATAAAAACCCCAAGGGCTGTTTCCAGGAGCTACTCACTGCCCCGTGCCGCTGCACCCTGCACCCCTGTGCAGGTACCGGAGCTGCTGTCCAGCCTTTCCCAGGCTCTCCACGCCTCCTTCCACCCCACGCCAACCTGCACCACCCAACTCCCCACCGTCTCTTACTGACCACCGGCCTCAACTTCCGCATAGCCTGGAAACTGCAAAGCTGCCTGGCAGCAAGAGGGGACGGGCAGCGAACGCACCAGCCAGGTGGCACCTGCTCCCACCAGACTGCAGGGTCACAGCGCCTGCCTCATGGAGCAGTTGTTATGCACAAGTACACTGGGAAATCAATGCAGCTTTAGCTTTACTTTGGTGCTAAATTAACTCTATAACACTTGGTTATAACATACATTAATTTTTACAGAATTACTAAAATAACAACTCATAATGCATTCATTTACCATATTCAGAAAAGCAACTGAAAAACCAAACACACAGCAGAATTTTATAGGACTGTAGTAGTTTTTGTTAGGTTGTCAAATTATTTTAAGCTCAAAATTAAAGTAATTAAATCTGTGAGTCTCAACTGGGGGAGGTGGGCACACACAGAGAGGGGAAGTTAAAATCCCTTTTTTCTTCCAAACCTCACACAGACCCACTCGGCTGGTCATTTCCATTGCTGGAATTATGTCCTGTTCCTTAGGTTAAAAACAACTGCCTTCATGCCTATTAAAAATAATGTTTCTTCCTTTCCTGAGTGATTGTGAAATGAGCCATGGTGGCAAGGTAGGCACGAACAGAGGGAAACTGAGTCCATGTCCACATTTGATGGTGGGCAAGAACAGAAGGAAATTGGGTCCACATCCACATTTGATGGTGGGTGAGAACAGAAGGTAACTAGGTCCACATCTATATTTGATGGTGGGCAAGAACAGAGGGAAACTGAATCCGTGTCCACATTTGATGGTGGGCAAGAACAGAGGGAAAGTGTGTCCAAGTCCACATTTGATGGTTAGCCAGAACAGGGGGAAGCTGGGTCCACGTCCACATTTGATGGTGGGAGAGAACGGGGGAAACTGGGTCCACGTCCACATTTGATGATGGGCGAGAACACGGGGAAACTGGGTCAACGTCCACATTTGATGATGGGCGAGACCAGGGGGAAACTGAGTCCACGTCCACATTTGATGGTGGGAGAGAACGGGGGAAAACTCGGTCCACGTCCACATTTGATGGTGGCTTTTAATGCACTGCAGCCTGTGTCCCCTTGACCTTCACGAATTTTCAGGTAGTAAGAAAGCAATTTTTCTTACTGGAAAGGAGAAAACTAAGTGGCTGCAAAGTAATATAATTTCCTTAAAGCAAAACAACAGAGAACCAACTTTGACTTTTTCCACATTACCCAGTGATTCTAAGACTAAGGGTTTTGTCATGTTACAGCAAATGCCGTTCATTAGGGGGAAATTGGAAGTCAGAACAGTGTGTGCTATTCAAATTCTCAATGAATAATTAACTCAAATGGGTTAAGAGGGCTACAAAATGAAATTAATTTGTTTTTAGTTTAACCCCAAATCCCCAATCCCTTGCCAAATGATCCTCTATGTATCCTACATAAAGGACAGGGTCTTTCTGGCAGAAAACCATTAAAAGTTTTTATTTGCAGTAAGAGAAGCATGCCTTCTTATTATCAAACAGGTGCATGGCCCCCTTGCGGGGGGGGTCACCCATCACCTGCATCCCCGTGTGTCACGGTGTTGCCGCACACCATTAACGCATCAACACGGAAAAGGAAATGTAAGCAGTGTTTGCTGTCCAAAGTTCACATCAACAACTCCTTATCATGAAGGCACTTCTGAGCCTTTCCTCCTGCATCTGGGAGCTGCCAGCAACCCAGTTCCAGGAGAGAAAATAGCTCGACACCTCCTGCAGCCCATGGAGTCCTCTTGTTGGGACAAGGTCCCCCCAGGAGAGAGGAGCCCCCAGCAGGGTCAACACTGGAGGTCCTGGGGGTGGGTGGTGCTGGGGAGGCCATGTGGTGAGGGCTGTTCCCTGTTCCCTTCCCCTCAGGAGACAGCTGGCCCAAGGTGACACAGCACCGGATGGGATTTCAGGGTCAGGGACTACGGAGCCCGGGGCTGTGGACCACACCAGCCCAAAGCCACTGCATGCCCCAGACAGGGGCTGTGGACCACACCAGCCCACGGCCACTGTATGCCCCAGACCAACACGAGAAGAGTGCAGACCAACAACATCTTCGTCTACGGTAGGTGTCACGGTTATCATTCCTAAGAGAGTCCACGGCCACTTCTACCAGGTGCCCTCCACTCTTCCCCTGCCCCAGCTGGTCCCCCTGTGACAGCCGTGTCTCTGAGAACGGGGTGTGGAGCCAGGGGGAAAACACAAAATAAACCACCTGCTACTAGAAACAGCCTCGCTGTCCTCAAGGAGTCGATCCCGGGGCCAGCCTCGCTGGACCCAGGGAGTCGGTTCCAGGACCCTATGGACACCAAATCCAGGCACATTCAAGCCCCACAGGTGGACCTGCCGAACCTGCGTGTACAAAGAGTCGGCCCTCCGACACGCGTTTCACATGGCAGGAACACTGTATTTTCTGCATGTACAAAGAATCAGCCCTCCGACATGCGTTTCACATGGCAGAACACTGTATTTTCTCCCTGAGTTTGGTTGAAAAAATCCACCTATAAGTTGACCCGCAAAGCTCAAGCTTGTGTTGGACAAGAGTCAACTGTATGTAATTGACACTGATTCCTACCAACAATATCCAAATCTTACCATGACCAGCACGATAAACAGAATGAGCAAAATTTAAAAACTAAAGCAGAGTTTTTTCCTGCTAGTTGGCGCACTGCGTATCCCCTGCGGGAAAGACCACACTGGCTGCTGACCAAACTCCACCGGCCTCTTCCTCCGTCCTGAGGGCATCTTCCTCCATCCTGACAGCAGCCTGGGCTTACCTCAGTCCCAGGGCGGGGGAGGAGGACGCACTGTGCACCATCCCAGCTCTCCTCCGCCCCTTCCCTCAGGCTGGCCCAAGAGCAGCCTGGACAGTCAGGTTCTGGGGACACCTAGCAGCCCCTCCTCGGCCCACAGCCTCAGGCCACCTGTCTCATCTGTGACTGAGAAACAGAGCTGCAGCTGGAGGCGGGAGGCGGGACACGCTGGGATCTACCCATGGCCAGGCCAAGCTGCTCTGATCACTCAAGCTTCACTTTCATCACTTGCTCTACCAAATAAACTAGAATAAAATATGCCACGTCCTCCTTTCCACACACTCCCAAGCCTCCCATCCCACTTCCCAGTGCTGACCCCATAAGAACACTTTCTGTGCCTTTCCAGGTATTTTCTATCCTCCTCAAGCACAGAACCACATTCAGAGTGATTTTTTTTTTTTTTAACAGAAATGGTACCAGGGCAGATGATGATTTTTTTGTACCATTTCTTTAGTTTCTTGGGCATTTTCCGCACCAGGACAGATGGGCTCTGCTCTCCTTCCTCCCCACCCAAAGCTGCCTCACAGCAGCCACACACAGAGCCATAAGCCCTCACAAGACTGTGGGTGTCTTGGGGTGCCCCACGTCCCCAAAGACCAAGGGGTCACAGATTCACACTGTCCAACAACAATTCAGACATGGCCTCGAGCCTGGGAACCCTGCTGGCCAGCCCAGGCCAGCAACAGAATAGAGGTGTGAGAGGTAACATTTGCACTTCTTAAAAAAAAAAAAAAGGGCAGATATTCAGTGCCACATTTAAAATGGTCATGGCGGCCAGGCACAGTGGCTCATGTGTGTAATGCCAGCACTTTGGGAGGCCAAGCTTGGCAGATCACTTGAGGTCAGGAGTTCAAGACCAGCCTGGCCAACATGGTGAGACCCCTGTCTCTACTAAAAATACAAAAATTAGCTGGGCATGGTGGCAGGCACCTGTAATCCCAGCTACTTGGGAGGCTGAGACACAAGATTCTCTTGAACCCTGGAAGCAGAGGTTACAGTGAGCTGAGATTATGCCACTGCAATCCAGCCTGGGTGACAGAGCAAGACTCTGTCTCAAAAATAAAAATAATAAATAATAACAAAAGAAAAAACATATATGCATTCCTAGTCCCTTGGAGCTGCAGCAACAAAGCTGGTGATATATTTTGGGTGTTTCTAATCAATGTTTTCCATGAGCTACACTGCAAGTCTCAACCTTGACCCTGCTACAGTAATCATCTATTACAAATTAAAACAAGAGCCATAACTCTGTCTCCTACTAAAATATTCTAATTGAGACATGTTAACAGAATACATTTCTTTGGGTGAGAAAATATCCACCAGGGTGGGGAACAGATGGCCCACTGATTGTGCTGTGGCCCTAACCACCAAGGACTCATGAATCATCCACAGCAAGGCTGGTGACTCAAAAAGAACACTAAATTGCTCTTTGGCATTAATTCTTAAACCTTGAGAAACCAAAGTTCTCTTTGTAACAGACTTGAAAAAGGATGAAGTCAGAAGTAGCTCAGCAGAGATGCACCAACTCTTACCTGGGAGAGACACCCTTTGCTAATCACGTCTGGATTAACGGATGTGCTAAAAGCATCTCTTCCAACAGAGACACAGACTGCAAACAGGAATGCCATGAACACCTTCCCCAGATAACCCAGTCCTGACCCATCCACCCCTCAGGAGGTCCCCAGACAAGTCCAATAAGGAAATGACCCCACAGCAGATTCAGGTGCAGGCAGTGAGGGTAGTGGCATCAGGGAATTCCACCGTAAACCTTGGCCGCACGCAGGGAGGTGTACCCAGCTGGACAGGTGAAGTCAAAAGTGCAGGATGATCTGGCCATTCCAAATGTGTAGGGCATTCCAATTTTGTTAAAATGAAACCCAGCCTTTGAAAAGGCCCGGACTTCCCACAATGTGTGGTATTTATAGTGTGGAGGGCACTGTAGAGAAGTTATCAGAGGGTTCATGACGGCAAGATCCATGGAGGCTCTGCCATGTGCCAGGCATGAGACAACTATTTACATAAAACACCTCATTTCACCCTACACAGAGTCCACAGACTGCTCCATAGTCTCTCAGGTAAGAGTTGGTGCATCTCTGCTGAACTACTTCTGACTTCATCCTTTCTCAACTGCTTCATGTTTCACCCTACACAGAGTCCACAGACTGCTCCACATTTCACCCTACAGAGTTCACAGATTGCTCCACATTTCACCCTACAGAGTCCACAGACTGCTCCACATTTCACCCTACAGAGTCCACAGACTGCTCCACATTTCACCCTACAGAGTCCACAGACTGCTCCACATTTCACCCTACACAGAGTACAAAGACTGCTTCACAGAATACTACCAAAGGGGACCATCAAATGATCCCCAAGAAGTAATGAGCGCCTTAAAAGTAAGAAAGCCAACCTCCTCCCGCTCTCTTAACTCCCTCTCTTCATTTCCGCAGAACCAAAGAAATATGAAGGGCCAGTGACGCCCCACTGAAGAACGCTCTCCTGGTGGTTACACTCTGTACATAGGGAGCACAACACTGCTCCGTGCTGCGCGAGGCTACTATTCTATACTACACTAGTACGATCTGTTTGTTCTATTCTATACTATTCCATTCTCTACGATAGAATACAACAGTTTCATTCTATACTATATAATACTGTACTATCTGTTCTGTTCTATACTATTTTCTTCCATATGGAAAGGAGTTAGCCAGCTTGCTTTAAGCAGTCAGGGAAGGGTCCCAGAGAGCCTCCAGCCCATGTTTTGTGCAGATAGGGGAACTTGCACAGGGGGCTTGCCTCAACATGCTCACAGCAGACTAAGGGACCCCATGTGCACGGGGGAATGGGGTGGAGCCACCAGAAATTCGCTCCTTACACAGACAGGGAGCCCAGCCCCAAGGAGCCCAGCCCCATCAGCTTCTATATAAAAGCCCTTGTAGCCAGCTGGGAAGGGGGCAACCAGCAACCTGCTCTCAGGACCCCTCTTTTCACTGAGAGTTTTCCTTTTAGTTTAATAAGTTCCACTGCACTCACTCTTCGACGCCCCCGTGCCTGTTTCTTCCCGGTCATGAGACAAGAACCTGGACCCAGCCGAGTTAAAGAGCAAAACTCCCCTGCATCAGTGCTACAGAACACTATCCTCTCTGTTCTGTGCCATGCGACTCTACTATTCCACACCACACTACGTAATATTAATACTATGCTGTGTGTTCTAATCTAGACTGTATTATGCTATGCAATACTACGTCATTAGTTCAACTGTATACTCTACAATACTATCCCACTTGTTCTATTCTAGACCATGTAATACTATTTGTCCTATTGTATACTATACTACATAATGTTACACTGTTTCTTCTATTCTATGCTACCCTATATAACATTATACTATTTGTTCTATTCTGCGCTACTCTGTATAATTCTATTCTGTTTGTTCCGTTCTATACAATATCTTGCATCACTTTACCATGCTCCACGATACAAGAGTAGAGCCAGTTATACGTTCATAATCTCTTTTCCAAGTTCTTACCCAGTAAGAAATGTGATATTTTACTATGCCTCACATAAATGCACATTTCATGATAATCAATGCCATTTCCTATGGTTGTAGAATTCTGTCTCTATGATTCTATTGATACAGCTTCTTTGGGCTTTTCTGTAAGTCCTTTGCAGTGTCTGGTTTCCTAGTGAAAAGATGACTAAGGTCCCGATAAGATCCTACAAAACCAGCATTCACACAGGCTCACCTGTGTGCACACTGCTGGACTCCGTGTTGAAGGAGTGACAGGAAGACAGACGGCTGTCGGTGGATGGAAGGCAACAAGAACAGAGTAGATTCCAGAACTGAGACATGTACCAAGGCTCTGGCACAGCTGAGGGTCGATCCCAATTCTAGCCTCTCACAGAAAGGCAGAGGAGACTTAGCACAAAGAGCACGGAACTTTGCTTTAATAAAGCAAATGCTTACCATCCACTGTGAGGAGCTCAAGGAGAAATGGCAGTAGGCTCTACTAATAACTACTGCTTTAAAAAATGGAAGGGAGAGGGTACATTTTCACATGGGCCATGTGGAAAGTTGGCTGGACCTGCCGCTGGACCTGACACTGGACCTGCCGCTGGACCTGCCCCTGGACCTGCCACTGGACCTGCCGCTGGACCTGCCGCTGGACCTGCCCCTGGACCTGCCACTGGACCTGCCGCTGGACCTGCCCCTGGACCTGCCACTGGACCTGCCGCTGGACCTGCCGCTGGACCTGCCCCTGGACCTGCCACTCGGTCCGCTACTGGACTGCTAACAAATGCTGCAGATTTTTATGGAGAGAAAAGTACAATGCGTCTGAGAGCAGCTGTCCCAGCTCTGGATGAAGCCGGCAGAAAAAGGAAGCAGCAGAGACGCTGGTATCATTCAGTGGGCAGAGTCAGTGACCCTCCTCTAAGTCCAGCAAAGCTCAACCTGCATGTCTGCAACTAGAAATACCAATCATAAGCCAGACCTCCTGGCAAATACCATTGACCCGCTGTAATTCTGTGTGGTGTGTTATGTCCCATGTACAGGAAATCATTCACAAAGCCTTTAACCAGGAAGTACTAACATAACTTTTAATGCAATATAACAGCTTTGCACCCATTTAACATATATTTAAGCCCAGTGGTATATTTAAATATATATTTTATAGAACATCAGGCATGTTTACCTAATGGCTCGAACTTTCACAATGTCTCTCTCCCTGAGAGGACAGCGGAGGATCCCATGCACTGTCTCCAGGAACATGCCCCTCCCAGAGAGGACTCACAAATCCAATGTGCACATGCACGCATGCACAGACACATATCACACACACACATACACATGGACACGCACACCTACATGCAACACATACATTCACACATGCACACACATTCACATAATCACATAATACCAACACATAACACATGCATACACATACACGCAACACTCAAACACACACGCACAAACATACACACAACACTCAAACACACACGCATATACATACACATTCTGACACACATACATATGTAAATGCGTAGACATAACATGCACAAATATACATGTATAACTATATACACACGAGCATCCATGCATGCCTACTTGCACATATGTGCAGTTGTGCCTAAACATATAACACATGCACACACATACATGCAACACAAATACACATGCACACATATACACATGCATGCACATGTACATTACACACAAAGGCACACATACATGCACAACACATATACATGCAATACACACTTTCATACACATAAATGCAAACACACATACATATATACACCCCTCAAAGACCCCATTATTCAATTCTAAATGAAGTGGTTTATCCCCCAAATGTACCTTCTCGTAATTAATAAGCTCTACTGCACATTTCTTGTTTCAAATAATGAGGTCTCACACACAGCACACACACATTTATACTCCAATACGTGTGAACATAGAAATAGAAATAGGCACACGTGCACGAAGACCCTCTTCCGTAAAGGTATTCTCAAACTTGTACTGAACGAATTCTGCTAATTATAGTCAGAGTCAGCAAAGATACATATTTGACCTCGGAATGAATATACTCGTTCTTTTCGTTATCCCTGGCAACAGCAAGAATGTAAAACAGAGTTGTGCGATACCATGTCACTTATTCAATCCCACTCCCTAGGATCTGACCCACTTGGAATAGCATTTCTGTCTGAGTGATTTCCTTCTGACTAAAATCATGAGATAATTCCTTCTCTTCCTGCTTTCTCTTTCCCAGGCCTTTTCACTGCCCTTTCATCATCTCGGAAACTAAATCATACTTGTCAAAATGGAACGCAAAGAAACAGCCTTAGGAGAGAATCCCACAATGGAATGGACCCAAGAGAGGAAAAAATATTCTTTTTGAAAATGTACAAAAGGAAAAGTCAAGAGGCCTGGGTTCCCTCTCATGACAGAAACAGACGTCAGCATAGCAGGTCGCTCAGCACAGTTCAGCTCTGTGTATGAAACAGAGATTCTAGTCCTTGTCCCTGTTTCAAGCTCTGTGTATGAAACAGATTCTAGCCCTTGTCCCTGTTTCATGATGTTGCAGTGAAGGTAACAAAACAGACAAAGGGCACAGGCTGCAGAAAAGGATTTTAAAAGGATGACTTTTAAAATGTGCACCTGCTTTTCAAGGGCACAATGAGGATATTTTCAAGTATATTAAAGCTGATTTATAAGAGATGGGTATAAAGACTCTACAAGGTCATTAGACTTTAGACTTACAAAGAAAACAAATCACATTCTCCTAGCATCACGAGTCAGGTGTTCCACAAATACTAAGAAGAGCCACCGCAACGGGATCCACTATGAGGGGTCAAAACATAACCCATGAAGCGTGGCCGAGAGCTCCTATAACCTGATTTCTAGGAATCTAATTTTAAACATCCTCACAGCTAGCACATCACAAAAATACAGAGCTCCAAATGCCGTAACACAAGTCCTAAGAACACCTAAGCCAAAAACATACGAGGCATTTCAGGCAAAAATCCCAGAATCAGAAGAACACAAGTTTTCTAAGTTCTTCAAAAGCTGATGCTGGTTGAGACTCTTCTGCAGATTTCAACAAAAGACATACTAGAATTAGCCATTGACAGTAACCCTGAGTCAACACGCACCGTGTTCGGAAAAGCACAAGGCCTGCTCCGGCCTTGAGACACCTGGGAACTTTCTCTGGACCGCACCGAGTGGATGACTTTGAGAACTCAAAATAACCAACAACCAGTCCATGAACAGAGAAAGAAGACTGCAGCCTCCCTGGGGACCTGGCTCCATGCCTGCCCCCTTTCTTCTGGATACCTTTGCCCTTCCTGGCTCCCTCCTCCACCTGGAGATGCTCTGGGTTCAGGCCCCTCTCCAGTTGTGTCTCGGTCCACAGCTGGCTACCTGTGTGAAGCACCAGGCCTTGAAGGACCATCTCCACCTGCTTCCTGCACTTCCCACCCACTTCCGCCATGACGCCCAGGCTCTGGCTGCTGTCAGGGATCAGGGCCGCCAGGCTCCCCTCACAGGCTCCAACTGGAGTCCTGCCCCCTGGTTTTCAGCAACACTTGGGACTTTCTCCTGGAAACTCTCGGCTCTGGGCTTTCGTGAACTGCGCCATCCAGCTCTTCTCTGGACTCTAAGCAGGGCCTTTTCTGGGTCTTCCAACCCTTCCTCCATTTCCAAATGTGGGCTTTCCTTTGGCGTCCTCTCTCCAGACATGCACACCTCACACTCTGGCTACTTGACCTGCACTTCCACCTAAGAGGCTCTCAAATGCACCCTGCTCCAGATTTTCCCCAAGCCTCCGCCTGCATTTCCAAACTCGCAGCTTGCAGTGGTGTCTCTAAGTATCTCTGAGTCAGGTCCACACTTGCTTCTCCTGATTTCCGGCAAAGCGCAACGCCGACCTCGGGGTGCAGACTCGCAGCTTCATCCGCCTTCCTGTACTCCCTCTTCCCCTCCTGACCCAGGCACCGAATTGCTCAGCTCACTGGCTGCCTTCTCTCCTCCTCTGGCCACAGCGAGTGCCCTGGATGAGCCTGCCCTGTCACCCCCCGGCTCCACGGCATGCCGCACATCAGAGACACGATTCTCTCCCACAGGTAAGGACTTCCACATTCTGACCGCAATCTAACTTTCTGGCCTCAGATATGCACATGCATATTTTATCTATGCAAAGAGAGTACAGGCCTCACACCTGCTCTCATTCCTGGGCTCCTAGCTCCCCCTGAAGGTGCTGTATGAGCTACCTATGCACTTTCCAAACACTAACTGAACATGCGCTTGGAGAACACTTACTTGATAATTTTGTGGCATTGCCGGATAACGTGGACAAAGTGAGAACTACGCAGGTGTGTGGATGCTGACTTGCCCAGACCTCACTTACCCAGACACTCCCAGATGCTCAAGGTGACCAGCCCTATTGGCGCACAGGCAGGCGCAGGCTGCACCCCCACAACTGCGCCCCGTGAGCTGAACTACAGTCATGAAGCAGCTGTTTGCTCCTAAATCTGTTTATGCCGGTGCACTTGTTACGCATTACTGAAACCAATAAAGTATGACTCCAAAGAGACAATAATTGTATGAAAACTAATTTGGATGCCTTTCAAAGACTTAATAGAGGAGAAATTTTTTTTTTCATTTTAATCTTTTCTAAATTGCTATCAAATTAGGTATGGGCAAAAAATATACGCAATGTTTGAGGAAATCATTTTTAAAGGTTTCAAATCTAACATATCTTGTTTCTCTTGTGTTGCCTATTCTCTTCTAGAAGAATCAAAACTGTGGCAGGCCTGGATGGCTGTGGTGGAGGAAAGAGGCCACACCCACAGCCAGTAGAACCACGCTCAGCAGCAGCCTAGCCCCGCGTGGAAGAGGCGTGAACACTCTCGGGAGAGGTGGATGTGCACTAACCTTTCCCAGCTCTGACCTCTTTGATTAACTGAATATGGTGATTGGTTTTATCTGAACGTCAGACAAAAGGGTGTCTACGCCCAGGAAAGACTCTAAACACTCTGGACCCTGCTGGGGCAGACGGTGACCGTGACCCAGTGATGCCACTCTCCAGTGGGCAGCCAGCCCAGTCACCCAATCGTAAAGGACATTCATAGCAACACTACGAAAAAGAAACACGACTGTTCTGACCCGGAAAAGTGAAACTTAAAACATTAAATATACAGGTTCTAACTAAGAGGCAGATGGACCGGGCACAGTGGCTCAAGTCTGTAATCCCAACCCCTTGGAAGGCCGAGGTGGGTGGACCACTTGAGGTCAGGAGTTCGAGACCAGCCTGGTCAACATGGTGAAACCCCATCTCTACTAAAAATGCAAAAATTACCCAGATGTGGTGGCGGGCACCTGTAATCCCAGCTACTTAGGAGGCTGAAGCAGGAGAATTGCTTGAACCTGGGAGGTGGAGGCTGCAGTGAGCCGAGATCACGCCACCGCACTCTAGCCTGGGCAACTCCTTCTCAAAAAAAGTAAAATAAAATAAAATAAAAGGCAGACAAACAAAGGAGATTTCCTCTGATCTTAAAAACAGAAGTATTTGTTTCACAGCGTGGATAATTGAAGATCTGCATAGAAATCACCTAGGGTCCCGCCCTCCCTCACAACAGACTGGGATAGAGGGAACGAGGGCAGGAGGTGGGCCCCTTGTCCACGAGAGCCTCCTCCCACCCCATCCCCTTCCTCAGGAGGGCAGCCTGCCCAGTGCAGGCTCCCTTCTCCCCAGGTAAGACCCTGGCGTCTCTACAGGAACACCCACCTCCCTTCCCTGCAATCCACTCCAGCTGCTCACGGCCAGTCAAGAAGGGTGCTCTTCAGAGAGGAGCAAACGGTTTCGAGGAGAGCCTGAACTCCAACGTCCCAGGTGTGGCTTGCCAGGAAGCACAGAGGAAGGATGCAGGTCCCGAGAAGGAGGAGGCGCAGGAGGATGATGAGACAGAAGAGAGAGAGACAAGAGAGGCAGGCCACCCAGCGGGGGGCTGAGCACAGGACCTGGCTGAGGCCCCCTGGGGAGGGGCAGAGGCAAACATGCTGCTGCTTCTAGGCTGCTCAGGAAGATACAAGCTCAAAGGGGCTGCAAGGCAGGACTCACTGAGGAGCAGTCATGAGGATGCCCCACCTCTCACATGGCACACACTGACAACATGCAACTCACATGCAACACAACACGCATGTACAATGCGCTTATACAACACTGACAACACACAATGCACACAAACACACACAACCTATACAACACATACCCAATACATGCAACTCACAACACAATATGCATTTATAACACTCAGGCAACACATAACCAATACATGCAACTCACAACACAACATGTACGTACAACGCACTCATACACACATACAACACACGTAATTCACATACAACACAACACGCACGTACAATGCACTCATACAGCACACACAACACACAACTCACATACAACATGCACATGCAACACACTCATACAACACACAACACACGCAACTCACAACACAACATGCACACACAACACTCACACAACATACACACAATACATGCAACTCACAACATACACATACAACACGCTCACACAGCTCACATACAACACATGCAACTCACGTTCAACACAACATGCACCTACAACACACACAACACACGCAACTCAACGAAACATTCACATACTCACAACACAACATACATATACAATACACTCATACAACACATACAAGAAATGCAACTCACGTACAACACAACACAACATGAACGTACAACACACTCATACAACATAGAACACATACAACATACACACAACACATGCAACTCAACACAAATACATGTACATTGCACTCACAACACACAACACACTCATACACACATACAACACATACAACACATACAACACACATACAACATACAAAACATACAACTCACAAATACACGCACAACACACTCATACGACACATAACCAATACATGCAACTCATATACACATACACATACACATACACACATACAACACACAACACTCATACAACATACAAAACATACAACTCACAAATACACGCACAACACACTCATACAACACAACACAACATATACACAATACATGCAACTCACATGCAACTCAACACAATACGCACATACAACACACAACCCATGCAACTCACATACAACACAACACACTCATACAACACATTCATACAACACACACTACACAGATTCTAAGTATGAAATAGAAAACAGCACATGCACAGTTTCTAAATTTGATGAAAACTTTTTTCAAGAAAGTCGTCCAACATCCAAACTGGTACCATGTCCTCATTTTCAGCTGCTGTTCAGATTCAAGCATTTTTATCATCTGCTCTATGAATTATAATAATACAGCATAAACCCATTTTTCATTTTACACCCACTTTGGTGTGGGGTGCTCCAAAACAGGGGCCAGGAGCCTCAGAGTCATCCCTCGGAACAAAACACAACCCACACTCAGAGGCCAGGAAGGGAACTCGCGGGGCGACACACACTCTCTCATCTGCAGAACTCTGCTTCAATTACTTCACACGGAACCAGGGCTGGAACGGGGTTGGTGAGGGTACAGACATGGCAAACTGAGAAGAAACTGGCAGGTGGAGAAAGATTGGCCAAAATCCAAGGAAAAATGCTGAACATTTTCCATAAATAATTCACACAACAGATGATACTTGGGCTACTGAAAGTTTATTGAGAGGGGTCTTGCTCCAAAGAAAAAGTTCTCTCTCAAGGTTATCGAAGATTCACAGCAGACACCTGCCCCCAACACATCATCTTCCGAGGGTCTATGAGTCAAAAAGAAGGTAAGACAGAAGTAAGGGTGCAGGGGGAGGAGAGCGGGAGGGGACCGAGAACTCGGAACCAAGTGAATGATGGGCGGACACTGAATGCCTGACTCCAGGGTTATCACCTCAGAAAACAAGTCTGTTGAAGTCCGTAGTAACAGTGTTAGTGCTTTCACTGAACCTGCACTCAACACTGGAGAACCTCCCTGTGTTATGAAGACGATCTGAAAAATAACATTAATTCACAATGTAGAGTGATGATTCAGCCACAGAAAATAAAACTGATATAATCCACTACAAGTCACACTATGTCTTTCTTTAAGGCTGGTTTATGATGCAGAAAAGAAGCAGCTTGAGATCTAAAATACTTAAACTGGCAAACACCTTGTTTCCCTGAATTCTCACAACCGTGGCACCAGCTAGGGTAAGACAGAGTGGTTTTCAGAGCTTCCAGAACAGCAGAACAGAACAATCATAAATATGCAAAAGTGATCTGAAGACAGAATTAATTAATATTCCACGTTTTGGCTTAAACTAGTCATGTGATTTCCAATAAGTGGGAAACATTCACACCAATTTTTATAAGAAAGTTCAATGTGAACACATAGTACAGAACATTGCCTTTGTTTTGGAATTTATTTATTTAATATGACAATTTCATTTGTATTTAGTTATTCTTGATGTTGAATGCTCATCTTTATTAATGATGAGCTACCCATTTTCTGACTGAGGAAACAGAAAGTTGTCACTGCCTAACAGCAATACTCAAAACAGCCTGTATGAAAGGAAAAGGTATATCTGTGTGCACACACATGCATACACATACCTACACATGTACACACGCGTGTACATATGTGCATACACATACCTACACATGTACACACACGTGTACATATGTGCATACACATACACACATACACGTACCTGTGCGTGCACACATACACATACCTACACATGTACACACATGTGAACATATGTGCATACACATACACACATACACGTATATGCGTGTGCATACGTACCTATGCATGCACACATATGCACATCCCTGCACACACACATGTATGCACATACACATACACACACATACACACACGCATGTACACATGCACACACATACATGCAACTCAACACAACATTCACGTACAACACATGCAACTCACAACACAACATGCACATGCAACACACTCATACAACACATACAACACATACAACATACATACAATACACTCATACAACACATGCAACTCAACACAACATGCACACACATACATGCATACACACACACAACACTCATATAACACATACAACATACACACAACACATGCAACTCAACACAAATACATGTACAATTCACTCACAATACACAACACTCATACAACACACAACACATGCAACCCATAAACACACGTACAACACACTCATACAACACACAGCACTCATACATCACACACAATCCATGCAACTCATATACGACATACACATACACACATACAACACACAACACTCATACAACATACAAAGCATGCAACTCACAAATACACACACAACACACTCATACAACACACAACACTCATACAATAAATGCAACTCAACACAATACGCACATACAACACACAACCCATGCAACTCACATACAACACAACACACTCATACAACACATTCATACAACACACACTGTACAGATTCTAAGTATGAAATAGAAAACAGCACACGTACGGTTTCTAAAGTATGATGAAAGCTTTTTTCAAGAAGGTCGTCCAACATCCAAACTGGTACCATGTCCTCATTTTCAGCTGCTGTTCAGATTCAAGCATTTTTATCATCTGCTCTATGAATTATAATAATACAGCATAAACCCATTTTTCATTTTACACCCACTTTGGTGTGGGTTGCTCCAAAACAGGGGCCAGGAGCCTCAGAGTCGTCCCTCGGAACAAAACACAACCCACACTCAGAGGCCAGGAAGGGAACTCGGGGGGCGACACACACTCTCTCATCTGCAGAGCTCTGCTTCAATTACTTCACACGGAACCAGGGCTGGAACGGGTTGGTGAGGGTACAGACATGGCAAACTGAAAAGAAACTGGCAGGTGGAGAAAGATCGGCCAAAATCCAAGGAAAAATGCTGAACATTTTCCACAAATAATTCACACAGCAGATGATACTTGGGCTACTGAAAGTTTATTGAGAGGGGTCTTGCTCCAAAGAAAAAGTTCTCTCTCAAGGTTATCGAAGATTCACAGCAGACACCTGCCCCCAACACACCATCTGCCGAGGGCCTATGAGTCAAAAAGAAGGTAAGACAGAAGTAAGGGTGCAGGGGGAGGAGAGCGGGAGGGGACCGAGAACTCGGAACCAAGTGAAGTGATGGGCGGACACTGAATGCCTGACTCCAGGGTTATCACCTCAGAAAACAAGTCTGTTGAAGTCCGTAGTAACAGTGTTAGTGCTTTCACTGAACCTGCACTCAACACTGGAGAACGTCCCTGTGTTATGAAGACGATCTGAAAAATAACATTAATTCACAATGTAGAGTGACGATTCAGCCACAGAAAATAAAACTGATATAATCCACTGCAAGTCACACTGTGTCTTTCTTGAAGGCTGGTTTATGACGCAGAAAAGAGGCAGCTTGAGATCTAAAATACTGAAACTGGCAGACACCTCATTTCCCTGAATTCTCACAACCGTGGCACCAGCTAGGGTAAGACAGAGTGGCTTTCAGAGCTTCCAGAACAGCAGAACAGATCAATCATAAATATGTAAAAGTGATCTGAAGACAGAATTAATATTCCACGTTTTGGCTTAAACTAGTCATGTGATTTCCAATAAGTGGGAAACATTCACACCAATTTTTATGAGAAAGTTCAATGTGAACACACAGTACAGAACACTATCTTTGTTTTGGAATTTATTTATTTAATATGACAATTTCATTTGTATTTAGTTATTCTTGATGTTGAATGCTCATCTTTATTAATGATGAGCTACCCATTTTCTGACTGAGGAAACAGAAAGTTGTCACTGCCTAACAGCAATACTCAAAACAGCCTGTATGAAAGGAAAAGGTATATCTGTGCGCACACAGATGCATACACACGCATACACGTACCTATACAAGTACACACGTGTGTACATATGTGCATACACATACACACATACACGTGTATGCACGTGCACACGTGCATGCACATGTACACACACGTGTACATATGTGCATACACACATGCACACACATGCATACACGTACCTATACATGTACACACACGTTTACATATGTGCATACACATACACACATACACACATACACACATACACACGCATATGCACATACATGCATACACACACATACATGTATATATACGTGCACGTGGACACGCACATACACATGCATACACACACGCACACACATGCATGTGTACATGCATACGTAAGTATCATCTCAGGTACGTGGATTCAAAATTCTGATGCAAACAAGAAAAATCACAAAACAGGGCAGAGTGTCAACAAGTGAGAATTGAGATGGAAGTTCTGATACGTTCCAGAGACAATATGGGAGGTCGTCACATCACATAAATATCTTACCCATTTTAAACGTGACAATTCCTGCCAACATCGGCCTGGATTAAGATGATTTCATTGACATAAGGAACAGAAAATATAATATTTATTCTAATGAGATTCTGTAATCATTACATTATTTTCACAATTATAAGTAATCACTAAATAACTTCCTCCCAAGGGTCTAAAAATAAAAATAATATAACAAAAGAAAGTCACAGTCCTGACAGCTTTATCATGCAAATCACAACTGCGAAAATCAAGCATGTTTTTGAGACTATGCCCTCTTCAAATATCCTTCATGGAATTTTGTACCAGTAATGGCTGGTAATTAATTGTTATACCAGCTGGAAAGTATATCATTTGGGGTATGTGAAGTAAACATGTAAAGAGAAATGACCACACACACCTGAAACCAGGCCTCATTTCACAACTGTTTCCTACTTTCGATTTGCTTAGTTTACTTCATGAGGTACCTCAAGGAGAGAAAGCAGAGCTGAGATCTGCCCCGAGGCTGCTTCGGGAAGAGCTGGGTGGGCACCGAGACCCTCAGACCGAGGGCTGAGCTGCGTGGCTATGACCCCATCACTGCAGCTCCCCAAGCGTGTGTCCCTGTGTGTCACGCAAACCCCTGCCACACAGGTGACACACGCCACACGCCACACGCCTGACACAGGCTCAGCACACAGGGAGCGATCAGTAAGTGGTGACTAGAGAGAAGCGACAGCCTTCAGCGTGGACGGAGAAAACAGGGCACAGACTCACAGAGGAAACGCCACAGATCCACAGACGGAGAAAACACCACAGACGCACGGACGGAGGAAACACCACAGACGCACGGAGGGAAGAAAAGCCACAGACGCATGGAGGGAGGAAAAGTGCCACAGACGCAGGGACGAAAGAAACGCCACTGACGCACGGACGGAAGAAACACCACAGACCCATGGACGGAGGAAAGGCCACTGACGCACGGAGGGAAGAAAGGCCACAGATCCACAGACGGAGAAAACACCACAGACGCATGAACGGAGGAAACACCACAGACGCAAGGAGGGAAGAAAAGCGCCACAGACGCACGGAGGGAGGAAAAGTGCCAGAGACGCAGGGACTAAAGAAACGCCACTGACGCACGGACGGAAGAAACGCCACAGACGCATGGACGGAGGAAACAGGGCACAGACTCACAGAGGAAACGCCACAGATCCACAGACTGAGAAAACAGGCCACTGACGCAAGGACGGAGGAAACGCGCCACTGAGACACGCACGGAGAAAACAGGCCACAGACGCAGGAATGGAGGAAACGCCACAGACGCAGGGACGGAGGAAACGCACCACTGAGGCACGCACGGAGAAAACAGGCCACAGACGCATGGACGGAGGAAACGTGCCACAGAGGCACACACGGAGAAAACAGGCCACAGATGCACGAACGGAGGAAACGCCACAGACGCACGGATGGAGGAAACAGGACAGAGATGCGCACACACCAGTGTGGAACGTCGGACAGGAATGTCCCAGCCATGCACTGTCCACTCCCGCTAGAGACTTCCCCCCCAGAGCACTCAGGATGGCTGTGGAGCTCCTGCCACGCACCCCAGAGGCGAAGCTGGGGAGCCAGAGATGAGCAGGTTCACGTCCATCAAATGCAGCTGCAATCCCTGTAATAACTGGAGGTCACTATTAAACAGAAGGGCATTTCACTTGGAATAAAAGCACTCTGCATAAAAGAACTAAAGATTGGCTGGAGACAGCTTAGAAACCGTCACCATCATTCTTGTTAGTGACAGTGAAGCTTCAAGAGTGGTCATTTTTCCTGTAGAAATCCCACAGAGGTGATTCCTGGAACTCATTTAGAATATTTCTTTCCCAGAAACCACACAACCAAGAACTTAATAGTGCCATCTCTTGACCAGAAAGATTAAGATTTCTGATGAAACTAAACCTTGTCCAGCCTCCTGATTCTAGAAGATGCTATACAGAAAAGCTAACTCAAAGGGGTCGCATTTCTTTTGTCGTCCATGACACATATAAAAAAAAATTTTAAATATACAAAAAATTTAGGAATTATACAGTGAATACCCATGTATCTACCCCCTGGATCACAGATTAGATTTAAATGTAAAGTTCTAAAGGTTCCCAGCTAAAGAAATGTGCAGTGTAAGCCTCTACCTGGTTAGAACCAAGGGGAATGGAATGAGCTTTCCCCAGCCTTGCTGCTCAGCTGGGAGGGGCTGCCACAGCTCAGCCACCCCACCCCAGAGCACCCAGGATGGCTGTGGAGTTTCTGCCACCAACCCCAGAGGTGAGGCTGGATCCCCAATCGCGGTGTTAAGAATGAGCCAGCCTTTAGAGGCCATGTGGTCTATACTTGAATAGAAAATGTTCCAGGAAACTAAAGATTCCAATGCGTGCGCTGAATTCCTAACCATTTGAAACCCAGGCTCCTCATCTATATACAAAGAACAACGCTCTCTCCTGGGAAAGCATTTCAGAAGGACGAAAAAGGATCCACATGAGAGCAGCTGAAAACTACAAGGCATCATGGAATTATAAGCCTTTTTCTATATCTTTGTTTCAAGGAATGTCAACATTCTAAATATTGCAGTTCATCCCACGTCACCTTTCAGGAGCAAATCATAACGATAAAAACTATCAGCAGAATCACTACCAGCTCAGTCACCGCGTGCTTCTTCTTCTTGCTTGAGAATTCCTGCAGAACAATGGGACCATCCAAGAATGGCTCCCTGCCATCATGTGCCCATACTCTTTCCCCAGGGAGCTATTCCTGTACTCATGGGGCATGGGAAACCCTGTATAACGCCACCAGAAAGTCCTTGTTTGACTTACACACTTCCCAGAAGGGCTGATTTTATCCAGAATCCTAACTGTGTCAAACACTAAACCTAAGAAATCATCAAGAAACCAAGAAATGTAAGGCCATGTCCTGCCCCGGGTGCATGGCTACTAGGGGAGAAATAGAAAATGAGACATGAAAGGAAACTTTTAAGATACTCAGACCATCACTGGATGATTCCAGGAACCCATTACAGATCATTGCTGTTCCTAATAACAGGAAAGAAATTCTAAAATCCCAACAGGCATGGTGAGTCCCTCACTTGCATGAAGTCAAAATAATAATCCATCACTCTCTTCAAAAGGACAAAAGAAAAACTCTACTTCCTCTTCATATTAATTTGTGTACAAGCAACTTAAGTGAGAAAATCTTAATGTCTGGACTGTGATATCAATAGCAAAATAATCCCAAGATTCCCAATTAAAAGATACAGATGGGCTGAATGAATTTAAAACAAGAAAAACCGACTATATGCTGCCTACAAAAAACTCAGTTCAGACACAAAGACACACATAGACTAAATGTGAAGGGATGGAAAAACACATTCCACATTAATGGAAATCAAAAGTGAGCAAGAGTAGCCATATTTATTTCAGATCAATCACAATTTAAGTCAAAAACTGTAAAAAGGAGACAAAAAGGTAATTATATAATAAAGAGATCAAAATAGCAAAAGGATATAACAATTACGAGTATATGTGCACCCAACAACAAAGCACTCAGATATATAAAGCAAATATTAGTAGATCTAAATAGAGAGAGAGGTCGGGCGCGGTGCCTCACACCTGTAATCCCAGCACTTTGGGGGGTGGAGGCAGGTGGATCACCTGAGGTCAGGAGTTCAAGACCAGCCTGGC
This sequence comes from Cercopithecus mona, assembly GCA_014849445.1. Taxonomy (NCBI): domain Eukaryota; kingdom Metazoa; phylum Chordata; class Mammalia; order Primates; family Cercopithecidae; genus Cercopithecus; species Cercopithecus mona. Next base: position 65,102 of record JABBCR010000203.1, on the reverse strand, counting down.
CAACATGGTGAAACCCTGTCTCTACTAATACAAAAAATTAGCCCAGCATGGTGGCACATGCCTGTAATCCCAGCTACTTGGGAGGCTGAGGCAGAAGAATCACTTGAACTCAGGAGGTGGAGGTTGCAATGAGTTGAGATTGCACCTCTGCACTCCAGCCTAGGCAACAAGAGCAAAACTCCATCTCAAATATATATATATATATATATATATATAGAGAGAGAGAGAGAGAGAGAGAGACACCAACACAACAATAATGGTAGGGGCTTCAAAATCCCACTGTCAGCACTGAAGATCATCTAGACAGAAAAAAACAACAAAATATCAAGTTGAAAGTACAGTGTAGACCAAATGGACCTAACAGACATTTACAGAACATTTCATCCAACAGATACAAAATGCACATTCTTCTCCTCAGCACATAGAACATTCTCTAGAATCAACCACATGCTAGGCTACAAAAGAAGTCTCAATACATTTTTTCAAAATTGAGATAACATCTAGGATATTCTCAGACTGTAACAGAATAAAGCTATAAATCAGCAACAAGGAACAGACACTTCTCAAAAGAAGACATTTATGCAGCTAATAGACACATGAAAAAATGCTCATAATATAGAATGAGACCACTACTTCTCCTGTTGTCTTTCCCAGCTTTTCCCCATCTCCCCTTTTCCCTAGTTTATAAGACTGGAGAAGGGGGAGAAAACAAAAAATTGGAAAAAAACAGAAGTAAGATAAATAGCTAGACGACCTTGGCACCACCACCTGGCCCTGGTGGTTAAAATAATAATAATAATATTAACCCCTGACCAAAACTACTAGTGTTATCTGTAAATTCCAGACATTGTTTGAGAAAGCAGTGTAAAACATTTTGTTCTGTTAGCTGATGCATGTAGCCTTCCATCATGTTTTGTCTGCGGCTAGTCCTGCTACAATAATCACTTGCCATCAGAGAAATGCAAATCAAAACCGCAATGAGATACCATCTCACACCAGTTAGAATGGCGATCATTAAAAAGTCAGGAAACGGGGGCGGAGCAAGATGGCCGAATAGGAACAGCTCCAGTCTCCAACTCCCAGCGCCAGTGACACAGAAGACTGGTGATTTCTGCATTTTCAACTGAGGTACTGGGTTCATCTCACTGGGGAGTGCCGGACCATCGGTGCTGGTCAGCTGCTGCAGCCCAACCAGCGAGAGCTGAAGCAGGGCGAGGCATCGCCTCACCTGGGAAGCGCAAGGGGGAAGGGAATCCCTTTTCCTAGCCAGGGGAACTGAGACACACAACACCTGGAAAATCGGGTAACTCCCACCCCAATACTGCACTTTAAGGAAACAGGCACACCAGGAGATTATATCCCACACCTGGCCGGGAGGGTCCCACGCCCACGGTGCGTCCCTCATTGCTAGCACAGCAGTCTGTGATCTACCGGCAAGGCAGCAGCGAGGCTGGGGGAGGGGCGCCCGCCATTGCTGAGGCTTAAGTAGGTAAACAAAGCCGCTGGGAAGCTCGAACTGGGTGGAGCTCACAGCAGCTCAAGGAAACCTGCCTGTCTCTGTAGACTCCACCTCTAGGGACAGGGCACAGTAAACAATAACAAACGCAGCAGAGACCTCTGCAGACGCAAACGACTCTGTCTGACAGCTTTGAAGAGAGCAGTGGATCTCCCAACACAGAGGTTGAGATCTGAGAAGGGACAGACTGCCTGCTCAAGTGGGTCCCTGACCCCTGAGTAGCCTAACTGGGAGACATCCCCCACTAGGGGCAGTCTGACACCCCACACTTCACAGGGTGGAGTACACCCCTGAGAGGAAGCTTCCAAAGCAAGAATCAGACAGGTACACTCGCTGTTCAGAAATATTCTATCTTCTGCAGCCTCTGCTGCTGATACCCAGGCAAACAGGGTCTGGAGTGGACCTCAAGCAATCTCCAACAGACCTACAGCTGAGGGTCCTGACTGTTAGAAGGAAAACTATCAAACAGGAAGGACACCTACACCAAAACCCCATCAGTACATCACCATCATCAAAGACCAGAGACAGATAAAACCACAAAGATGGGGAAAAAGCAGGGCAGAAAAGCTGGAAATTCAAAAAATAAGAGCGCATCTCCCCCGGCAAAGGAGCGCAGCTCATCGCCAGCAACGGATCAAAGCTGGACGGAGAATGACTTCGACGAGATGAGAGAAGAAGGCTTCAGTCCATCAAATTTCTCAGAGCTAAAGGAGGAATTACGTACCCAGTGCAGAGAAACTAAAAATCTTGAAAAAAAAGTGGAAGAATTGATGGCTAGAGTAATTAATGCAGAGAAGGTCATAAACGAAATGAAAGAGACGAAAACCATGACACGAGAAATACGTGACAAATGCACAAGCTTCAGTAACCGACTCGATCAACTGGAAGAAAGAATGTCAGCGATTGAGGATCAAATGAATGAAATGAAGCGATAAGAGAAACCAAAAGAAAAAAGAAGAAAACGAAATGAACAAAGCCTGCAAGAAGTATGGGATTATGTAAAAAGACCAAATCTACGTCTGATTGGGGTGCCTGAAAGTGAGGGGGAAAATGGAACCAAGTTGGAAAACACTCTTCAGGATATCATCCAGGAGAACTTCCCCAACCTAGTAGGGCAGGCCAACATTCAAATCCAGGAAATACAGAGAACGCCACAAAGATACTCCTCGAGAAGAGCAACTCCAAGACACGTAATTGCCAGATTCACCAAAGTTGAAATGAAGGAAAAAATCTTAAGGGCAGCCAGAGAGAAAGGTCGGGTTACCCACAAAGGGAAGCCCATCAGAATAACAGCAGATCTCTCGGCAGAAACTCTTCAAGCCAGAAGAGAGTGGGGGCCAATATTCAACATTCTTAAAGAAAAGAATTTTAAACCCAGAATTTTATATCCAGCCAAACTAAGTTTCATAAGTGAAGGAGAAATAAAATCCTTTACAGATAAGCAAATGCTTAGAGATTTTGTCACCACTAGGCCTGCCTTACAAGAGACCCTGAAGGAAGCACTAAACATGGAAAGGAACAACCGGTACCAGCCATTGCAAAAACATGCCAAAATGTAAAGACCATCAAGGCTAGGAAGAAACTGCATCAACTAACGAGCAAAATAACCAGTTAATATCATCATGGCAGGATCAAGTTCACACATAACAACAAAACATCAAATTTAAAGTCCAGTGTAGACCAAATGGACCTAACAGACATTTACAGAACATTTCATCCAACAGATACAAAATGCACATTCTTCTCCTCAGCACATGGAACATTATCTAGAATCCACCACATGCTAGGCTACAAAAGAATTCTCAATACATTTTTTCTAAAATTGAAATAACATCTAGGATATTCACAGACTCTAACAGAATAAAGCTATAAATCAAAAACAAGGAACAGACACTTCTCAAAAGAAGACATTCATGCAGCCAATAGAGACATGAAAAAATGCTCATAATATAGAATGAGACCACCACTTCTCCTGTTGTCTTTCCCAGCTTTTCCCCATCTCCCCTTTTCCCTAGTTTATAAGACTGGAGAAGGGGGAGAAAACAAAAAATTGGAAAAAAACAGAAGTAAGATAAATAGCTAGACGACCTTGGCACCACCATCTGGCCCTGGTGGTTAAAATAATAATAATAATATTAACCCCTGACCAAAACTACTAGTGTTATCTGTAAATTCCAGACATTGTTTGAGAAAGCAGTGTAAAACGTTTTGTTCTGTTAGCTGATGCATGTAGCCTTCCATCATGTTTTGTCTGCGGCTAGTCCTGCTACAATAATCACTCGCCATCAGAGAAATGCAAATCAAAACCACAATGAGATAACATCTCACACCAGTTAGAATGGCGATCATTAAAAAGTCAGGAAACGGGGGCGGAGCAAGATGGCCGAATAGGAACAGCTCCAGTCTCCAACTCCCAGCGCCAGTGACACAGAAGACTGGTGATTTCTGCATTTTCAACTGAGGTACTGGGTTCATCTCACTGGGGAGTGCCGGACCATCGGTGCTGGTCAGCTGCTGCAGCCCAACCAGCGAGAGCTGAAGCAGGGCGAGGCATCGCCTCACCTGGGAAGCGCAAGGGGGAAGGGAATCCCTTTTCCTAGCCAGGGGAACTGAGACACACAACACCTGGAAAATCGGGTAACTCCCACCCCAATACTGCACTTTAAGGAAACAGGCACACCAGGAGATTATATCCCACACCTGGCCGGGAGGGTCCCACGCCCACGGTGCGTCCCTCATTACTAGCACAGCAGTCTGTGATCTACCGGCAAGGCAGCAGCGAGGCTGGGGGAGGGGCGCCCGCCATTGCTGAGGCTTAAGTAGGTAAACAAAGCCGCTGGGAAGCTCGAAATGGGTGGAGCTCACAGCAGCTCAAGGAAACCTGCCTGTCTCTGTAGACTCCACCTCTAGGGACAGGGCACAGTAAACAATAACAAACGCAGCAGAGACCTCTGCAGACGCAAACGACTCTGTCTGACAGCTTTGAAGAGAGCAGTGGATCTCCCAACACAGAGGTTGAGATCTGAGAAGGGACAGACTGCCTGCTCAAGTGGGTCCCTGACCCCTGAGTAGCCTAACTGGGAGACATCCCCCACTAGGGGCAGTCTGACACCCCACACTTCACAGGGTGGAGTACACCCCTGAGAGGAAGCTTCCAAAGCAAGAATCAGACAGGTACACTCGCTGTTCAGAAATATTCTATCTTCTGCAGCCTCTGCTGCTGATACCCAGGCAAACAGGGTCTGGAGTGGACCTCAAGCAATCTCCAACAGACCTACAGCTGAGGGTCCTGACTGTTAGAAGGAAAACTATCAAACAGGAAGGACACCTACACCAAAACCCCATCAGTACATCACCATCATCAAAGACCAGAGACAGATAAAACCACAAAGATGGGGAAAAGCAGGGCAGAAAAGCTGGAAATTCAAAAAATAAGAGCGCATCTCCCCCGGCAAAGGAGCGCAGCTCATCGCCAGCAACGGATCAAAGCTGGACGGAGAATGACTTCGACGAGATGAGAGAAGAAGGCTTCAGTCCATCAAATTTCTCAGAGCTAAAGGAGGAATTACGTACCCAGTGCAGAGAAACTAAAAATCTTGAAAAAAAAGTGGAAGAATTGATGGCTAGAGTAATTAATGCAGAGAAGGTCATAAACGAAATGAAAGAGACGAAAACCATGACACGAGAAATACGTGACAAATGCACAAGCTTCAGTAACCGACTCGATCAACTGGAAGAAAGAATGTCAGCGATTGAGGATCAAATGAATGAAATGAAGCGCGAAGAGAAACCAAAAGAAAAAAGAAGAAAAAGAAATGAACAAAGCCTGCAAGAAGTATGGGATTATGTAAAAAGACCAAATCTACGTCTGATTGGGGTGCCTGAAAGTGAGGGGGAAAATGGAACCAAGTTGGAAAACACTCTTCAGGATATCATCCAGGAGAACTTCCCCAACCTAGTAGGGCAGGCCAACATTCAAATCCAGGAAATACAGAGAACGCCACAAAGATACTCCTCGAGAAGAGCAACTCCAAGACACGTAATTGCCAGATTCACCAAAGTTGAAATGAAGGAAAAAATCTTAAGGGCAGCCAGAGAGAAAGGTCGGGTTACCCACAAAGGGAAGCCCATCAGAATAACAGCAGATCTCTCGGCAGAAACTCTTCAAGCCAGAAGAGAGTGGGGGCCAATATTCAACATTCTTAAAGAAAAGAATTTTAAACCCAGAATTTTATATCCAGCCAAACTAAGTTTCATAAGTGAAGGAGAAATAAAATCCTTTACAGATAAGCAAATGCTTAGAGATTTTGTCACCACTAGGCCTGCCTTACAAGAGACCCTGAAGGAAGCACTAAACATGGAAAGGAACAACCAGTACCAGCCATTGCAAAAACATGCCAAAATGTAAAGACCATCAAGGCTAGGAAGAAACTGCATCAACTAACGAGCAAAATAACCAGTTAATATCATCATGGCAGGATCAAGTTCACACATAACAATCTTAACCTTAAATGTAAATGGACTAAATGCTCCAATTAAAAGACACAGACTGGCAAACTGGATAAAGAGTCAAGACCCATCAGTCTGCTGTATTCAGGAGACCCATCTCACACGCAGAGATATACATAGGCTCAAAATAAAGGGATGGAGGAAGATTTACCAAGCAAATGGAGAACAAAAAAAAGCGAGGGTTGCAATACTAGTCTCTTATAAAACAGACTTTAAACCATCAAAGATCAAAAGAGACAAAGAAGGCCATTACATAATGGTAAAGGGATCAATTCAACAGGAAGAGCTAACTATCCTAAATATATATGCACCCAATACAGGAGCACCCAGATTCATAAAGCAAGTCCTTAGAGACTTACAAAGAGACTTAGACTCCCATACAATAATAATGGGAGACTTCAACACTCCACTGTCAACATTAGACAGATCAATGAGACAGAAAGTTAACAAGGATATCCAGGAATTGAACTCATCTCTGCAGCAAGCAGACCTAATAGACATCTATAGAACTCTCCACCCCAAATCAACAGAATATACATTCTTCTCAGCACCACATCATACTTACTCCAAAATTGACCACGTAATTGGAAGTAAAGCACTCCTCAGCAAATGTACAAGAACAGAAATTATAACAAACTGTCTCTCAGACCACAGTGCAATCAAACTAGAACTCAGGACTAAGAAACTCAATCAAAACCGCTCAACTACATGGAAACTGAACAACCTGCTCCTGAATGACTACTGGGTACATAACGAAATGAAGGCAGAAATAAAGATGTTCTTTGAAACCAATGAGAACAAAGATACAACATACCAGAATCTCTGGGACACATTTAAAGCAGTGTGTAGAGGGAAATTTATAGCACTAAATGCCCACAAGAGAAAGCAGGAAAGATCTAAAATTGACACTCTAACATCGCAATTAAAAGAACTAGAGAAGCAAGAGCAAACCGGATTCAGCAACACATCAAAAAGCTTATCCACCATGATCAAGTGGGCTTCATCCCTGGGATGCAAGGCTGGTTCAACATTCGCAAATCAATAAACATAATCCAGCATATAAACAGAACCAAAGACAAGAACCACATCATTATCTCAATCGATGCAGAAAAGGCCTTTGACAAAATTCAACAGCCCTTCATGCTAAAAACGCTCAATAAATTCGGTATTGATGGAACATACCTCAAAATAATAAGAGCTATTTATGACAAACCCACAGCCAATATCATACTGAATGGGCAAAAACTGGAAAAATTCCCTTTGAAAACTGGCACAAGACAGGGATGCCCTCTCTCACCACTCCTATTCAACATAGTGTTGGAAGTTCTGGCTAGGGCAATCAGGCAAGAGAAAGAAATCAAGGGGATTCAGTTAGGAAAAGAAGAAGTCAAATTGTCCCTGTTTGCAGATGACATGATTGTATATTTAGAAAACCCCATTGTCTCAGCCCAAAATCTCCTTAAGCTGATAAGCAACTTCAGCAAAGTCTCAGGATACAAAATTAATGTGCAAAAATCACAAGCATTCTTATACACCAGTAACAGACAAACAGAGAGCCAAATCAGGAATGAACTTCCATTCACAATTGCTTCAAAGAGAATAAAATACCTAGGAATCCAACTTACAAGGGATGTAAAAGACCTCTACAAGGAGAACTACAAACCACTGCTCAGTGAAATAAAAGAGGACACAAACAAATGGAAGAACATACCATGCTCATGGATAGGAAGAATCAATATCGTGAAAATGGCCATACTGCCCAAGGTAATTTATAGATTCAATGCCATCCCCATCAAGCTACCAATGAGCTTCTTCACAGAATTGGAAAAAACTGCTTTAAAGTTCATATGGAACCAAAAAAGAGCCCGCATCTCCAAGGCAATCCTAAGTCAAAAGAACAAAGCTGGAGGCATCACGCTACCTGACTTCAAACTATACTACAAGGCTACAGTAACCAAAACAGCATGGTACTGGTACCAAAACAGAGATATAGACCAATGGAACAGAACAGAGCCCTCAGAAATAATACCACACATCTACAGCCATCTGATCTTTGACAAACCTGAGAGAAACAAGAAATGGGGAAAGGATTCCCTATTTAATAAATGGTGCTGGGAAAATTGGCTAGCCATAAATAGAAAGCTGAAACTGGATCCTTTCCTTACTCCTATACGAAAATTAATTCAAGATGGATTAGAGACTTAAATGTTAGACCTAATACCATAAAAATCCTAGAGGAAAACCTAGGTAGTACCATTCAGGACATAGGCATGGGCAAAGACTTCATGTCTAAAACACCAAAAGCAACGGCAGCAAAAGCCAAAATTGACAAATGGGATCTCATTAAACTAAAGAGCTTCTGCACAGCAAAAGAAACTACCATCAGAGTGAACAGGCAACCTACAGAATGGGAGAACATTTTTGCAATCTACTCATCTGACAAAGGGCTAATATCCAGAACCTACAAAGAACTCAAACAAATTTACAAGAAAAAAACAAACTCAAAAGAAGACATTCATACAGCCAACAGACACATGAAAAAATGCTCATCATCACTGGCCATCAGAGAAATGCAAATCAAAACCACAATGAGATACCATCTCACACCAGTGAGAATGGCGATCATTAAAAAGTCAGGAAACAACAGGTGCTGGAGAGGATGTGGAGAAATAGGAACACTTTTACACTGTTGGTGGGATTGTAAACTAGTTCAACCATTATGGAAAACAGTATGGCGAGTCCTCAAGGATCTAGAACTAGATGTACCATATGACCCAGCCATCCCATTACTGGGTATATACCCAAAGGATTATAAATTATGCTGCTATAAAGACACATGCACACGTATGTTTATTGCAGCACTATTCACAATAGCAAAGACTTGGAATCAACCCAAATGTCCATCAGTGACGGATTGGATTAAGAAAATGTGGCACATATACACCATGGAATACTATGCAGCCATAAAAAAGGATGAGTTTGTGTCCTTTGTAGGGACATGGATGCAGCTGGAAACCATCATTCTTAGCAAACTATCACAAGAACAGAAAACCAAACACCATGTTCTCACTCAGGTGGGAACTGAACAATGAGATCACTTGGACTGGGAAGGGGAACATCACACACCGGGCCTATCATGGGGAGGGGGAGGGGGGGATTGCACTGGGAGTTATACCTGATGTAAATGACGAGTTGATGGGTGCAGCACAGCAACATGGCACAAGTATACATATGTAACAAACCTGCACGTTATGCACATGTACCCTACAACTTAAAGTATAATAATAATAAATAAATTAAAAAAAAAAAGTCAGGAAACAACAAGTGCTGGAGAGGATGTGGAGAAATAGGAACACTTTTACAACGTTGGTGGGACTGTAAACTAGTTCAACCATTGTGGAAGACAGTGTGGTCATTCCTCAAGGATCTAGTACTAGAAATACCATTTGATTCAGCCATCCCAATACTGGGTATATACCCAAAGGATTATAAATCATGCTGCTATAAAGACACATGCACACGTATGTTTATTGTGGCACTATTCACAACAGCAAAGACTTGGAACTAACCCAAATGTCCATCAATGACAGACTGGATTAAGAAAATGTGGCACATATACACCATGGAATACTATGCAGCCATAAAAAAGGATGAGTTCATGTCCTTTGTAGGGACATGGATGCAGCTGGAAACCATCATTCTTAGCAAACTATCGCAAGGACAGAAAACTAAACACAGCATGTTCTCACTCATAGGTGGGAAATGAACAGTGAGATCACTTGGACACAGGAAAGGAAACATCATACACCGGGGCCTGTTGTGGGGAGGGGGGAGGCGGGAGGGGAGAGGGATAGCATTAGGAGATATACCTAATGTAAACGATGAGTTAATGGGTGCAGCATACCAACTTGGCACGTGAATACATATGTAATAAACCTGCACATTGTGCACATGTACCCTAGAACACAAAGTTGAACTAAAAAAAAAAATCAACAACAAGGAGAACTTTCAAAACTGTATAAATACATAGAAATTAAACAATATGCCCTTGAATAGCCAATGGGTCAATGAAGAAATTAAGAAGGAAATTTAAAAATTTCTTGAAATAAATGAAAACAGAAACACAACATATCAAAGTTTATGGTATACAGCAAAAGCAGTATTAAGAGGAAAGTTTATAACAATAAACTCCTACATTTAAAAAACAGATCTAAAATAAACAACCTAACAACAAACTGCGATGAGCTAGAAGAGCAAGAACAAATCAAATCCAAAAGTGGTAGAAGAAAAGAAATAACAAAGATCAAAGAAGAACTAAATAAACTTGAAACTAACAAATATAAAAATAAAGAAAAAAAATGTTGGTTTTTTGAAAAGATAAATAAAATAGACAAACCATTAGCTACACTAAGCAAACAAAAAGAAATCCCAAAGAAATAAAATTAGAAACAGAAAAGGAGAATGACAGTTGACACCACAGAAATACAAGGGATCATTACAGACTATTTTGAACAACTGTATGTCAACAGATTGGAAAACCTAGAAGAAATGGATAAATTCCCGGACACGTACAACCTACCAAGATGGAACCAAGAAGAAACGGAAATCCTAAACAGACCAATAATGAGTAACATGTATGACTAAGTAATAATAAAAAGTCTCCCAACAAAGAAAACCCCAGAACTAGGTGACTTCACAGCTGAATTCTACACATTTTTATTTCAATTCTTCTCAAACTATTCCAAAAATATTGAAGAGGAAGGAATTCTGCCAAGTTCATTCTTCAAGACCAGCATTACCCTGATACCAAAATAAGACAAGGACACAACAAAAAGAGAAAACTATAGGTCAATATCCCTGATGAACACAGATGCAAAAATCCTCAACAAAATACTAACAAACTGAATCCAACAGCAAATCAAAAAGATTATACACCATGATCAAGTGGGATTTATCCCAGGATGCAAGGATTGCTCAACAAACACAAATCAATAATCATGCTACATCACATCAACAGAATTAAGGACAAAAACCATAATATCATTTTGATAGATACAGAAAAAGCATTTGATAAAATTCAACGCTGCTTCATGATAGAAAGTCTCAACAAACAAGGTACTGAAGGAAACATACCTCAACACAATAAAGGCCATATGTGACAAACCCACAGCTAACATAATGGGGAATGGGGAAACACTAAGAGCTTTTTCTCTGAGATCTGTAAAAGACAAGGACGCCCACTTGTGCCACTCCTATTCAACACAGCACTGAACGTCCTAGTCAAGAGCAGTCAGGCAAGAGAAAGAAATCAAGGGCACCCAAAGTGGAAAGGAGGCACTCTAATTGTCTGTTTTCAGACAATGTGCTCCCATATATTTAAATAATAAAAAAAAAAGACTCCAGCAAAAATCTCTTTGAACTGATGAACAAATTCAGTAAAGTTACAGAATACAAAATCAACATATAAAAATCAGTAGCATTTCTGTAGACCAACAATGAGCCAGTGGAAAAAGAAATCAAGAAAGCAATCCCATTTAACTACAAAAATATAAAATAAAAATAAAAATACCTCAGAAGAAATCTAACCAAGAAGGTTAAAGATCTCTATGAGGAAAACGATATTCTACCCTCTGAAGGTAGAACAGTGGATTCTAGAGACAGGAAAGGGCGGTGGGAAGGCAGAAAGGGAGAGGTTGGCTAATGGATACAAAATTACATCTAGATAGTAAAATAAGAGTTAGTGTGCTATAGCCTTGTAGGGTGACTATAGTTTACAATTTATTGTATATTTTCAAGCAGCTAGAAGAGAGGATTTTAAATATTCCCAGCATTAAGAAATGACAAATGTTTGAGATGATGGACATGCTAATTACCCTGAGTTGATAATTACACATGATAAACATGTATTGAAATATCACACTGTATCCCATGGATATGTACTATAATGTGTCCATTAAAAATAATTGTTAAAAACCCAAGGGTCATTTCTCATTTGTCCTATGTCAGTGTTGTGGTCCATTGGTGGAGACCTAGCCATTTGCAAGTAAGACTATAGTCACTTGAGCTGAAAGCAAATGAATCGTCACAAAAACTACCATTGGCACCAAGTCTTCTTTCCAGAATTTCCCGCCCACAGCACTGCCACAGTCACTGTGAGCAGGAAAGACACGCTAGCACCCAAGTTTCAACCCCAGTACAGTTGATGCTTTTATTTCTCTGGTTTGGAATAGGTGTGTGTTCATAATTTACGTTTACTCCAACTGTCCCCTTGCTTAAATAGCTTCTTAAGGATAACTTCCTCTTACTAAATTCCAACAGCTTCTGAGCATCCATTATATTCTCCAAAGTAAATAAAAAGAGAAAATGTGGTGAAAGCCTGATAATGTTCACTTAAGAATCCAGCATGATGTACAGCTTGAAATGGCCACTCCACCTTGTTCCTTTACATGACTTTTAAAGTAGCCCCAGTTATTATACATAATTGAAGCCATAATTTCTGCAATACCATTAGGTCCACAAACGGTGGGGCCAGGGGACTTCAAAGTCTGTCTCCGATTTTTTTTTTTAAAAAAAGGAAAGCTCATGAGAGTAGGTAATGAAAATAAATATTCACATAACTCGGAACAGGGGATGGTGAAACATAAAGCTCCAGCCTGGCACAGGTGTCCAGCCAGTGAGGGTGGGGACACAGACTCATATGGTCCCCACCATCCCTCAGAAGTGCCACAGACAGGTGGGTGGCCTGAGACAGAGCCAGGCTCCGAATTCCAGGAGCTGTCTGGCTCATGTGCACCCCATGTGGTCCACAGTGCACGAGGATGCCCAACGTCACCAGTCCCGGTGCAGAACACAAGAACGTCCCATGGCATGAGCCCCCGCTGCACAGCATAGCCCGAAGGTGCCAGCTCAGACTCCTACACACACTGGCCACCAAGGCACTGCCCTCCAGGAAGGAGGACCCCAGAGGTCGTGGCAGGGTGAGGTTCTGCTCTTCATCATCCCCGAGCAGAAGGGAAAGTCCCAGCAGACATTTGGGGAGCCTCTACACGTGGTTCTGGGACTCTGAGTGGAGGTTCAAAGATGTCCCCAGGTACGCCAGACTCAAACCTAAAAAAGACCCATTCTTCCAGATATGCCCAGACTGGAACCTATATAGGCCATCCTTCCTAGCTTTTCTCTGGAAAAGCAGGCTTAAAGGAGTATCGACTAAAAGGGGCCACCAGGAAGACAGAAGTCCTATCTTTAAAAAAAGAAATTTTTTTTTTTTTTTTTTTTTTTAAAGAGGCACTGAGGCTCTGACCCATCTGAGCACAGAGTACATGCTCGGCAGCATCTGTCACAGCAGAGCAAGTACACACATGCTCTCCATACCCTGTGCTCCCAGCGCCCATGCTCCCCGCACCCATGCTTCACACGCCCGTGCTCCCCACACCTGTGCACCGGGCATCCGTGCTCCCCACACCCGTTCTCCCCGCACTCGTCCTCTCCACGCCCATGCTCCCTACACCTATCTGTGCTCCCCATGCCTATGCTCCCTGCAGCCGTGCTCCCCGCACTGTGCTCCCTGCGCCCATGTCTGCTCCTCGAGCTCTCTTCCACTGATTTCCTCTGTACATCCCTCTTGATAGTCACTGTCACCTCGAATCACCTGGCTAAATGGAGGTAAAGAAAGTCTAGAGTAGCACATTGGAGGACAGAGTGGAAGTGGCTATTTACCAAGCAGGGCTATGAGATGAGCGCATCTGATCTCCATTAATCCTGATGGTCAGTTGATTAGCCCTGTTCAACAGCTGGGGACACTGAGGTGTGGAAGGACGGTCTTGCTTACCCTGGACGATGCTGACAGTGTGGGCCCAGCCCAGTCCCACAGCCACCAGGAGGAGGCTCCTCACTGGGCAGGCGTGGAGGTGCAGCCCAGAGAACGCTTGGGACCCTGGCACAGACTCCTCAGGAAGGAAACAGAGAAAGGCCCACAGAGACTCAAGCAGCACAGAAGAAGGTCACCCACAAGTTAAAAATAGATGTTTGTGCTTTACCGTCCCAGAGTGCTAAAAATCCAACCCACTCACACGCACAGCCTCACGTGAGCCCGGCCTCCTGCAACACTGGGCTAAGCGAGAGACGTACCTGCCCCTCTCTCGACAATAGCAGACTCGGCAGCTATTCTCCAATGTACTTGACACCCTTCCATGAGGATTAAGCGACACTCTGTCGACACTGGCTAAGTTTAATCCCGACACAGCCAACCATCTAGATCTGCAGTGAACAAACAACTTACTTCGGATGATTCTGCCACTAACAAAGACCCTGAATCTCCCACCAAAGCTTAGTGACACGACTTACCTTTCTGTTTGCATTTCAGGTACACTGGCCCATACGGTCTAATTTACCTGCTGATAATGCCTTGGAAAGACCACCAGGGGGCCCCACACCATTTTCGGAATGAATGAGTGAGTGAATGGGTGAGTGAGTGAATGAGTGAGTGAGTGAATGATTGAGTGAATGAGTGAAGTAGTCAATGAGTGAGTGAATGATTGAGTGAATGAATGAGGGATTGAATGAGTGAGTGAATGTGTGAGTGAATGAGTGAGTTAATGGCTTAGTGAATGATTGTTTGAGTGAGTGAATGAGTGAGTGATTGAGTGACTGAATGGGTGATTGAATGAGTGAGAGTGTGAGTGATTGTGTTAGTGAATGAGTGAGTGAATGAGTGAGTGAGTGAATGAGTGAATGAGTGAATGAGTGAGTGAATGGGTGAGTGAATGAGTGAATGAGTAAGTGACTGAGTGAGTGAATGGGTTAGTGAATGAGTGAATGATTGAGTGAATGGGTGAGTGAGTGAATGGGTGAGTGAATGAGTGAGTGAGAGAGTGAGTGAATGAGTCACTGAGCGAAACAGTGACTGAGTGACTGAATGAGTGATTGATTGAAAGATTGAGTGAGTGAATGAGTGAATAAATGAGTGAGTGTATGGCTTATTGAATGAGTGAATGAGTGAGTTATTGAGTGAGTGAATGTGTGAGTGACTGATTGAGTGTGTGAGTGATTGGGTTAGTGAATGAGTGAGTGAATGGGTGAGTGAATGAGTGAGTGAATGAATGAGTGAGTGAATGGGTGAGTGAGTGAATGAGTAAATGACTGAGTGAATGAGTGAGTGAGCGAGTGAAGGAGTGAATGAGTGAATGAGTGAGTGATTGAGTGAGTGAATGGGTTAGTGAATGAGTGAATGAGTAAGTGAATGGGTGAGTGAGTGAATGGGTGAGTGAATGAGTGAGTGAATGGCTTAGTGAATGAGTGAATGAGTGAGTGATTGAGTGAGTGAATGAGTGAGTGAATGGCTTAGTGAATGAGTGAATGAGTGAGTGATTGAGTGAGTGAATGGGTGAGTGAATGAGTGAGTGTGTGAGTGAGTGAATAGGTTAGTGAATGAGTGAGTGAGGGAGTGAGTGAGTGAGTGAGTGAGCGAGTGAATGAGTGAGTGAATGAGTAAGTGACTGAGTGAGTGAATGTGTTAGTGACTGAGTGAATGAGTGAGTGAATGGGTGAGTGAGTGACTGTGTGAGTGAATGAGTGACTGAGAGAGTGACTGGTGTAGTGAATGAGTGAGTGAATGAGTAAGTGAATGAATGAGTGAGTGATTGAGTGAGTGAATGAGTGAATGAGTGAATGAGTGAATGAGTGAATGAGTGAGTGAATGAATGAGTGAGTGATTGACTGAGTGAATGAGTAAGTGAATGGGTGAGTGAGTGAATGGGTGAGTGAATGAGTGAGTGAGTGAATGGGTTAGTGAATGAGTGAATGAGTAAATGAGTGAGTGAGTAAAAGTGTGAGTGAATGAGTAAACGACTGAGTGAATGAGTGAGTGAGCGAGTGAAGGAGTGAATGAGTAAGTGAGTGAATGAGTGAGTGGGTCGCTCAGAGGAGATGAGGACCGGAGTTGCCCTCTGACTGCTACAGTAGACAGGAGCTGAAGAAGTCTGAAGGGTGGGATGTGCCCACTCGGTACATACACCCAGCTTCACACATCCCCAGAGAAACCCAGTCTCACCAGAGTGGTCGCTTGAGAATTATTAGTAACAACCTTTTTCCCAATATTTCATATATGCAGGATGATTTCTTACTTTCCTTGAAAATGCCAATCGTTTTTTGGACTTGGAATTCTCCACTACTGGTCCACGCCACTGTATTCTCCCATAGGGGCATCCCCCGAGTTGGAGAAAGAGTCATTCCCAGGAATGGATAAAAGCCAGAAGGGCATCATCGGGTGGGGCACCTTCTCCTATCATCCTCCCCTTCCTGCCTGGGTTACCCTGAGTGACTTGGTTTGGAGGTCTACAAAATGCGGACATATCAAATTTGGATAAAAGCCTAAGCAGTTTAAGAGGTTGCAGTGCTAGCAGGAAGGTCTTTGGCTCCCAGCACCCTCCTCCCCTCCAGTCTCTGCTGGACCCAGGACTCTGACTCCACCTTTGGCCTTGGGGGTTTCCTCCCTTCCTTCCCAGCCACTGAGTCACCTTGGGCTAATCTGCAACCGCAGAGGTGCAGCCCTCCTCCTTTCCTCCTGCCTCTTCCTCTCTTCTCACTTTCCTTCTGCTTCTTTCAGGACTTTGGAAAGTCCAAGAATAAGCAAAACTGTAGACCAGAAAACGCTGCCTTGAGCCCATTCCCCTCCTAGCAGCTTCCCTTCAGACTCCTTGATCTTTAAAACTTATTTTGCTTCGTATCTAGATGCTAAACTTTATATAGAAAACAGGTGGAGTTGGTTTCTTGACCGGGTACAGTGACTCACACCTATAACCCCAGCGCTTTAGATGCCAAGGCGGAACGATTGCTTGAGGTCACATGTTTGAGACTAGCCTGGGCAACACAGGGAGACCTCGTCTCTACAAAAATTCAAAAAAAAAAAAATTGCCTGGAGCGATGGCACATCTGTAGTCCCAGGTACTTGGGAGGTTGAGGCAGGAGGATCACTTGAACTCAGGAGTTTGAGATTACAGTGAGCTATGATTATATCACTGCACTCCAGCTTGAGTAAGAGAGTGAGACACTATCTCCTAAAAAAATAAAAATAAAAAGTGCTGGAGTCCATATCCAAGCCCACAGCCAATTGCGACATGTAGATCTTTTATTTTTATAATCCACCTCTCTTGTCTAAGTGCCAAATGACACTTTCATTGTGTGCATCTACTTCCACTTTTGACTGGCTTCTCTTTCCTTATGTATTAAGAATCAGGTTACATAGAGTTCTGAGAAAATAAAATAATAAATCAGCAGCGTGCCATGGCTCATGTCTATAATCTCAGCACTTTAGGAGGCTGACACAAGGATTGCTTGAGACCAGGAGTTTGAGACCGGCTTTGGCCACATAACGAGATCCTGTCTCTACAAAAAATAAAAAAATAAAAATAAAACGTTAGCAGGACATGGTGGCACACCTGCAGTCCCAGCTACTCAGGTGGTGGAGGCCTGAGGATTGGCTCGAGCCTGGGAGGTTGAGACTGCAGTGAGCCGTGATCATACCACTACACTTTGGCCTGAGTGACACAGTGAGACTCTATTTCTAAATAAATAAATAATATAATATAATATAATACAATATAATATAATATAATATAAAAACAGATGGAAGCTTTCCAAGACTTTGATGCAGAAACAGGTTGCCCTGAACCAATTAAAATTAATGTCCAAAAACCCGAAAGAAATGAAAGAAAGAAGTTGGATTATTTCTGTAAAGTATGAGGCCACTACAAGTTTTACTTTCTCTAGGACATTTTCTCAGTGGTGTCAACTGAAGTCCACTTCACAGAATGACTTCATCTCCTGAGCACGTTGGAGAACGATGATTAAAGAGACTTCCTGGCACTCCCGATATTTTTAGTGTCACATGGAAGCAGCAAGAGTCATATGTGTGAAATAGGTGGTATTAAAGCGGAAGACATTGGTTTGTTCTTTCATGAACATCATCGGAACATTTCTCTAACGACTAGCGTTATGTCAGAAAATGGGGGGAGAGAGATGGTTGTTTATTGGCAAATAAGTTACATGAATTTCCCAGTTAGAAAAACAATCATGATTTTAGCCTTGTCAGATGAGGTCAGATATGCCCTATGCTTCAGTTATGGAATACTACCTCTGAATATTGATTGACAGGTATCTTCCACAGACCTGTGACCTGTCGCTGTGTATAAACTTGAATTCATAACTACCAGTCCTTGAAGCTCCCTTGCTGCCCGCGCTGAACTGAAGTGGCTCCCGACTGAGGCATTCAAGGGAAAACTCACTGAAATATTTGAAACCACCGCCATGAACAAGAATGCTCTTCCTGTGTGCCAGGATGTACACCCAGAGTGTTATCTTGTTTGTTGTATATGCCAGCATCCCGCAGGATCTTTTACCTTTTTTGGGTGTCAACTTCGAGATTCTGATGTAAGCTGCAGACCTCTTCCTCTGCCTGCAAGCACACCCACCCACAACCACGTGTTGGCTGGTTTAGAGAACGCCTGAGCCTACAGCCGCAACCAGCTACAGGAGGAGGAGTGAAGCCCAGACCAGGGACAGGGTCAGAGCTGCGGTCACTCATCCAGGGTTGGACAGCTCTACATTCTTGGGAGGGCCCAGATACCCTCTTCTCTTGAAAGACCAAGCCTAGAGCCTAGGTAGTCTTTGAACCCAAATAGACTTTGTGGTCTAGGGAATGAGAGCCCCACTCACCAGGGGGAGAAATTGGGGATCTTGGTCCTGAGTCTGTGGGGCAGACTTTTGCCATTTTCCTCCTCCTTTCCCTGCCATGCCCTATTTGAAAAGAGGTCACGTCCATTTCAGTGAGCCAAGATCGAGCCACTGCACTCCAACCTGGGCAACACAGTGAGACACTGTCTCAAGAAAAAAAAAAGAAAAAAAGAGAGATCACTTCAAAACTTCCCTATTCAAACAGTTGACCCTTGAACAATAGGGTTTAAACCGCCTGGGTCACTTACTTACACTTGGATTTTCTTTCACTTCTGCCACCCGTTAGACAGCAAGGCCAACCCCTCCTCCTCTCCTCCCACTTCCTCCTCCTCAGTCTACTCAATGCAAAAATGAGAAGAACCTCCATGATGAGCCACTTAATGAATAGTAAACACATTTTCCTTATGATTGCTTTATTTCCTCTAGCTTACTTTACTGTAAGAATACACTATACAATACATATAACACACAAAATGTGCGTTAACGGTTAACGACTGTCTGCGTGATCACTGAGGATTCCACCCAAGAATAGATTATTAGTAAATTCGTTTTGGTGCAGTCAAAAGTTATTGTCCGAATTTCAGCTGTGTGGCGGGTTGGTGCCCTTAATCTCTGCGTTGTTCACGGGTATATTGCTTAAGAGGTGGTCATTGGAACACTCCTTAGGGGCTATTGTTTTTGTTTAAAAAAGTTTTTACCACAATGGGCCACTCATTTAAGGCCCCAGGATTCCTCACTTCTGAGCTCCTGCTGCCATAGACCAAGTGTTGGTCATTTTTGTTGCTCAACATACTTGTCACTTCCATCCATCACAGGACCCACTCTGACCTTCCAGGAGCTGCTCCTTCCACTGCCTGTGATCCTGAGTGTCAGCACATCTAGCCAGGTCAAGTAGCGAGATCAGTCCCCTCCTCTGACCAGTTCATGGATGGGCACAGGATGCGGGTGGTGGGCGTGGTCCACCCGATTCCTGCTAATCCCACTGGATCATCAGGTGGGGAAAGTCAGCTTGCATAGTGAAACCAAAGAAAGCTGCGAGATGGAGAGTGAGAGTGAGAAACCAAGAAAGTGAGACACACACACACAGAGATAAAGAGGGAGAGTGAGAGAGACAGAGAGAGACAGAGACAGAGAGAGACAGAGAGAGACAGAGAGAGACAGAGAGAGACAGAGAGAGACAGAGAGAGACAGAGAGAGACAGAGAGAGACAGAGAGACAGAGAGAGACAGAGAGAGACAGAGAGAGACAGAGCAACCAGGAGAGAGACACAGAGAGGGAGAAACAGAGACAGACAAAGTGAGAGGCAGAGAGAGATGGAAAGAGAGATGGGGAGAGGGACAGAAAGAGAGAAGCAAAAGCACAGCATTCCTAGAATTGCTTCTCCCTGAAGTCAACATTCTGTTTCTGCACTTCCAGTCGCCACCAAGAAACTTTCTAAGTCACCTGTCCTCCTTCCTTCCCCATCTTCCTCACGCACTCTTACTAAAGCCTCCTGAAGTCTGCCTTCCCAATGACAACTCCTCCTTGAAATGTCACCACTGACTTCCAAACAACCAGCAAATAAAAAAGGTTTTTAAAACAATTACTTCCACCAGTTTCTCAGTTTTACTAAAGGTTATGGTGCTGTTTCTTAATACCTCTCTCGAAAATCTTTCTCTTTGTTTTTTATTTCTTTGCATGAATTAACATGAAAATAGAGCACAACACATTATAGTGAATATAGACTACAAATGATGTTTTGTGCATACCTTATTATTAGTGATAAACACTGTACAAGTAATTTATTTTTGCCATTTCTTTCTTACTATGGTTTGAAAGTGTCCCCCAAATTTCAAGTGTTGGAAACTGAATCCCCCATGCAGTAGTACTGAGGGGAGAGATCTTTAAGGGGTGATCAAGTCATGAGGGTTTCACCCTCGTGAGTGGACTAATGTTGTTATTGGGGGAGTGGGTTCCTTATCACAAGAGTTGGTCTGTTACAAAAGTGAGTTTGACCCCTCTTACTCCTTCATGCTCTCTTGCCCTTCCACCTTCCTGTGGGATGACACAGCACAAAGGTCCTTGCCAGATGCCCACAATCCCTAAACCTTGTACTTCTTACTTCCAGGACTGTGAGAAGTGAATCTCTGTTTTTGTAAATTACCCAGTCTCAGGCACTCTGTTAAGAGAAGCAGAAAACAGGCTAAGACAAAATGTTCTAGGATCCTCTTCCCTCACAGTTGCAGTGAGAAGTTTATAGCTTTGTTTTGCTTTGTGGAAGATAAAATGCTAAATAATACGCATAATTGTGAAAGTTTCTCCTTCCATCCAAATATTTGATTCATTTTAAAATTTCTGTTACACTGAGTTGTTGACTGTCATGCGCGTCCATGTGAAGAGACCACCAAACAGGCTTTGTGTGAGCAATAAAGCTTGTTAATCACCTGGGTACAGGTGGGCTGAGTTCGAAAAGAGAGTCAGCGAAGGGAGATAAGGGTGGGGCCGTTTTGTAGGATTTGGGTAGGTGAAGGAAAATGACAGTCAAAGGAGGGTTGTTCTCTGGTGGGCAGGAGTGGGGGTCACAAGGTGCTCAGTGGGGGAGATTTTTGAGCCAGGATGAGCCAGGAAAACGAATTTCACAAGATAATATCATCACTTAAGGCAAGGACCGGCCATTTTCACTTCTTTTGTGGCGGAATGTCATCAGTTAAGGCAAGACAGGGCATTTGCACTTCTTTTGTGATTCTTCAGTTACTTCAGGCCATCTGGGAGTATACGTGCAAGTCACAGGGGATGCGATGGCTTGGCTTGGGCTCAGAGGCCTGACATCGACCTTTGCTTCTGATGCCTCAGAGATGTCTGGAAGAAAATCTTGGAGGAAACCTTGAGTGCCATGTAGTCTGTCTTATCTAAGTGGCCTCTGGACTTCGAGAAGGCTCTTTCTGTGAACCAGAGAGCTGACAATGTAGCCTAGCTCAAGACACTTTCCTGGAAAAGCTTTCAGAACATAGCCATTCCCCGGGAGCATCACAGCTTTTAGACTTCACAACAGGCACCAGAGAGCAGTCAGAAGGCCATGGATTATTTTGCCTGGATTCCTTCCAGCATTGCGTTCCAGGAACCTTGAAACTCCCTCCCCCTCCTTGTGGGTCTTAGGTTTCTCTTTCCAAACCCAAACTGACTTGTTTTTAAACAATCCCCAAGAAGATGATGTCCTAGCATTATATACAATTGAATTGTAAATCTTCTAAATTCAGAAAGAAAGAGTATGCAAATAATTCAGAAGCCCTTGAGTTTTTAGCGAGAAGGCTCTGCAGTGAGGACAGGGGACTGTTTTTATCCTGCAAATTCTCCGCGTGCTTCTTCCACACACGATCCTTGCTTGTGTCTCTCTCCAAGCCTGTCTGTGAATAACCCACTCATCCTTCCAAGCTCAACTAAAATGCCATGTGACAGAAACAGTTGGTTCAACATCCACTTCCTCCTCCTCTTCTGACTAAGGCTCTGCACTAAATGCTTCATTCTCCAGCTGTCTTTGTGCACCCATGTGGCCTTTTAAAAAAGGAAAGCTCATGAGAGTAGGTAATGAAGGAGCCCCCTTCATCCTTGGGCTCTGGCCACAGTTCACCTGCTGCAGGACACTCAGTGGCTTTCAGTAGTTCATCCAGACATCCAGATGGAAGTGGGATTTCCTGGAAGAAAAGCAGGACCCCAGAATTACACTGAATTCTAACACAAGAGCCCAGAGTCCCCTTCTGCATGGGACATTAAGCTGCAAACACTACATAGGCACTTAATACTCAGCTGCCCTTTTAACATCTGGTCCAGTTGTGTCCCTCCTCCTTGGAATATCTCAGAAAATATATCCCCACCTAGAGTTGTTTAAACGCATCATCCTATGTGATTTCAGACCATCGGGGGTACAATGGGTCCTCACCAGAACTTCCATTCTGCTTGGAAGACTTAAAAAATCCTGAGGCTGCTCAGAGGGTCAGACTCCCATTTCTGTGTTTCAGAAAAACTTCAGTCTTCAGTCTTCCCCGGACAAGTGAGGAGACAGAAAATGTCTAGTCTCTGGCACATCTTTTGCAAGCAATGGCTCCCAGGAATCAAAACTATCAATGAGTATATTTTTCAGACTCTGGTCAAAAGAAGAGTCATTCTGCAATTTCAAGTAGGATGGAGTGGTTCTGTGGCTCCTGAGGTGATTTGGAAAAGATCTGGACCCTCACAAGAACCATGGAGGACATTTCTGGCATTTCCAGACCAGGAGGAGTGACTGATGGACCTCCAGTGTTACTAGGAAAACTTTTTGTTGGACAGCTTTGCTTTGGCTTTCAGGCCTTCACATAGGTTGCTTAGATCATGGAAGTGCTACTGCATTTCTGCATAGGCTCAGGATGCCTTCTCAAGTCGTCCCTGCAATTATGAGACAGTTTCTGTCTCCAGAGGTCACTTAGAATAACACAAGAGGCTTCACCTTCAAAGGGACACCAGACAATATAGCCACAGTTCAGCCAAGATTATCTGTGTTTACATACCTGTAAAGTAACACTCCTAGTTCCCTCCATTAACATGGACATCTTTCATGAATAGAGAAACTCTAGTGATTGTTATATAACAGCTGCCACAAAAATTAACCAATAAAAATAAATGATAAATGAAAAATATTTAATAATTATGATAGTGAACGCAATGACCTAAATAGTAAGAATTTTAATACTGGTGATAATATGAACATAAGGATACAAAAATCAACGTGGAGATTCTCCTAAATATATGAAAAGTTCACAAATTGGGTCCTCCTTGTGTAATTTGGAGTCAGAGTCAAAGAATTTCACTATGAAATGTGTTCCATGATGGCAAACATGAGAAACAGGTGAAAGGAAAGCAAGCCACAGGAGAGCATGGGCTAATAGGACCACTTGTGTGCAAACCTCTCTAGTCAAGGACTACCAGCCAGAGGTGAAGACAGGGACTCTTTTTATCCTACAAATTCTCCGCGTGCTTCTTCCACACACGATCCTTGCTTGTGTCTCTCTCCAAGCCTGTCTGTGAATAACCCACTCATCCTTCCAAGCTCAAATAAAATGCCATGTGACAGAAACAGTTGGTTCAACATTCACTTCCTCCTCCTTTTCTGACTAAGGCTCTGCACTAAATGATTCATTCCCCAGCTGTCTTTGTGCACCCATGTGGCCTTTTAAAAAGGAAAGCTCATGAGAGTAGGTAATGAAGGAGCCCCCTTCATCCTTGGGCTCTGGCCACAGTTCACCTGCTGCAGGACACTCAGTGGCTTTCAGTAGTTCATCCAGACATCCAGATGGAAGTGGGATTTCCTGGAAGAAAAGCAGGACCCCAGAATTACACTGAATTCTAACACAAGAGCCCAGAGTCCCCTTCTGCATGGGACATTAAGCTGCAAACACTACATAGGCACTTAATACTCAGCTGCCCTTTTAACATCTGGTCCAGTTGTGTCCCTCCTCCTTGGAATATCTCAGAAAATATATCTCCACCTAGAGTTGTTTAAACGCATCATCCTATGTGATTTCAGACCATCGGGGGTACAATGGGTCCTCACCAGAACTTCCATTCTGCTTGGAAGACTTAGAAAATCCTGAGGCTGCTCAGAGGGTCAGACTCCCATTTCTGTGTTTCAGAAAAACTTCAGTCTTCAGTCTTCCCCAGACAAGTGAGGAGACAGAAAATGTCTAGTCTCTGGCACATCTTTTGCAAGCAATGGCTCCCAGGAATCAAAACTATCAATGAGTATATTTTTCAGACTCTGGTCAAAAGAAGAGTCATTCTGCAATTTCAAGTAGGATGGAGTGGTTCTGTGGCTCCTGAGGTGATTTGGAAAAGATCTGGACCCTCACAAGAACCATGGAGGACATTTCTGGCATTTCCAGACCAGGAGGAGTGACTGATGGACCTCCAGTGTTACTAGGAAAACTTTTTGTTGGACAGCTTTGCTTTGGCTTTCAGGCCTTCACATAGGTTGCTTAGATCATGGAAGTGCTACTGCATTTCTGCATAGGCTCAGGATGCCTTCTCAAGTCGTCCCTGCAATTATGAGACAGTTTCTGTCTCCAGAGGTCACTTAGAATAACACAAGAGGCTTCACCTTCAAAGGGACACCAGACAATATAGCCACAGTTCAGCCAAGATTATCTGTGTTTACATACCTGTAAAGTAACACTCCTAGTTCCCTCCATTAACATGGACATCTTTCATGAATAGAGAAACTCTAGTGATTGTTATATAACAGCTGCCACAAAAATTAACCAATAAAAATAAATGATAAATGAAAAATATTTAATAATTATGATAGTGAACGCAATGACCTAAATAGTAAGAATTTTAATACTGGTGATAATATGAGCATAAGGATACAAAAATCAACGTGGAGATTCTCCTAAATATATGAAAAGTTCACAAATTGGGTCCTCCTTGTGTAATTTGGAGTCAGAGTCAAAGAATTTCACTATGAAATGTGTTCCATGATGGCAAACATGAGAAACAGGTGAAAGGAAAGCAAGCCACAGGAGAGCATGGGCTAATAGGACCACTTGTGTGCAAACCTCTCTAGTCAAGGACTACCAGCCAGAGGTGAAGAGAGTTTGGCTTGTGTCTTGCCTACCACTGGGCACACAAAAGCTTTCAGTAGTGCAACCAGATGGCTGGTTTGGCCTGGCTCCCTGTAAAGAAGACATGTATCTGATCCCCACCAGCCCATCAGTCCTGGAACTCAGAATCCTACATGCAGTAAACATGAAACTCCAACTCCATAGCTGACTTCACCTCCTTACTGTCCTTCTGCCATCTGGTGTTTCAGGTGCTCTCTAGATCTGGACTTCTTGGCTCCCCTACCTTTATCAAGTGAAGTAAGGATGTATCATTCTCAGAGTTCTCCTGCCAGTCCAAGGTGAAACTCACCAATACAGGCATACCCTGGATGGACTTCCTTGAAATATTTAGAAAACAATGAGCTTGCTTGGGGGTGGTGTGAGCTCTAGGAGTAGAGTTACAGTCTCCCATGGAAACCTGAGAGGACTTAGAATACTCCCAGAGGCCTAAGCAGTCCAATCTGTCCTGGAAACATCAGGAATGATATACTTGGTCTTCCTGAGTCTCTAAACTTTTTCTAAATAAACTCAGAGGTTACAGAACCATTTTTCTCTCAGGAACTGAAGTGGAGCTATTTGCCTTCTGCCAGTATCTCACTTTTTTTATTTTCTAAGTTAGCTTTTGAGCCCAGAAGTAGATATTCCTTGTATTTGATTTACACAGGGAGGTTCCTAGAATGCCCATGCGTCTGGATACTTTCTGCATTTACTCAGGTATTCACAAAATGCTGC
Organism: Cercopithecus mona; assembly: GCA_014849445.1. Lineage (NCBI taxonomy): Eukaryota > Metazoa > Chordata > Mammalia > Primates > Cercopithecidae > Cercopithecus > Cercopithecus mona. The sequence goes on along the minus strand of JABBCR010000203.1, from coordinate 39,008 downwards.
AGTTCTGCTGAAAATCTATGAGATGACCATTTGATCACCCAAGCAACTTTAGAATGTGTCTTCTATGGAAGCCCTGGAGCCTCCCTTCTGGTATTTCAACCATTGCTGGTACTGAGTACCCAGGGTGAAACCCTCCATCAGACATTGTCAGCAATTCCGGTATGGAGATGGCACTTACGTGATGGGGCTCAAGAATCATATGGTAGAAGACCAGCCAGGAGGTGAAGTCTCAGTAGGCTTGAGGGCTTAATGTTCGATGCACACCAGACTTCTGAGACTCAGGAAGCGGGTGTGGATCTGTCTGCCCAGTGCTTCTCATTTACAGCCTGGACCAGCCATTTCTTGGGGTGAACTACTGAAAGCTTTTGTATAGGCTCAGGATGCCTTCTCAAGTCGTCCCTGCAATTATGAGACAGTTTCTGTCTCCAGAGGTCACTTAGAATAACACAAGAGGCTTCACCTTCAAAGGGACACCAGACAATATAGCCACAGTTCAGCCAAGATTATCTGTGTTTACATACCTGTAAAGTAACACTCCTAGTTCCCTCCATTAACATGGACATCTTTCATGAATAGAGAAACTCTAGTGATTGTTATATAACAGCTGCCACAAAAATTAACCAATAAAAATAAATGATAAATGAAAAATATTTAATAATTATGATAGTGAACGCAATGACCTAAATAGTAAGAATTTTAATACTGGTGATAATATGAGCATAAGGATACAAAAATCAACGTGGAGATTCTCCTAAATATATGAAAAGTTCACAAATTGGGTCCTCCTTGTGTAATTTGGAGTCAGAGTCAAAGAATTTCACTATGAAATGTGTTCCATGATGGCAAACATGAGAAACAGGTGAAAGGAAAGCAAGCCACAGGAGAGCATGGGCTAATAGGACCACTTGTGTGCAAACCTCTCTAGTCAAGGACTACCAGCCAGAGGTGAAGAGAGTTTGGCTTGTGTCTTGCCTACCACTGGGCACACAAAAGCTTTCAGTAGTGCAACCAGATGGCTGGTTTGGCCTGGCTCCCTGTAAAGAAGACATGTATCTGATCCCCACCAGCCCATCAGTCCTGGAACTCAGAATCCTACATGCAGTAAACATGAAACTCCAACTCCATAGCTGACTTCACCTCCTTACTGTCCTTCTGCCATCTGGTGTTTCAGGTGCTCTCTAGATCTGGACTTCTTGGCTCCCCTACCTTTATCAAGTGAAGTAAGGATGTATCATTCTCAGAGTTCTCCTGCCAGTCCAAGGTGAAACTCACCAATACAGGCATACCCTGGATGGACTTCCTTGAAATATTTAGAAAACAATGAGCTTGCTTGGGGGTGGTGTGAGCTCTAGGAGTAGAGTTACAGTCTCCCATGGAAACCTGAGAGGACTTAGAATACTCCCAGAGGCCTAAGCAGTCCAATCTGTCCTGGAAACATCAGGAATGATATACTTGGTCTTCCTGAGTCTCTAAACTTTTTCTAAATAAACTCAGAGGTTACAGAACCATTTTTCTCTCAGGAACTGAAGTGGAGCTATTTGCCTTCTGCCAGCATCTCACTTTTTTTATTTTCTAAGTTAGCTTTTGAGCCCAGAAGTAGATATTCCTTGTATTTGATTTACACAGGGAGGTTCCTAGAATGCCCATGCGTCTGGATACTTTCTGCATTTACTCAGGTATTCACAAAATGCTGCAGTTCTGCTGAAAATCTATGAGATGACCATTTGATCACCCAAGCAACTTTAGAATGTGTCTTCTATGGAAGCCCTGGAGCCTCCCTTCTGGTATTTCAACCATTGCTGGTATTTCAACCATTGCTGGTATTTCAACCATTGCTGGTATTTCAACCATTGCTGGTATTTCAACCATTGCTGGTATTTCAACCATTGCTGGTATTTCAACCATTGCTGGTACTGAGTACCCAGGGTGAAACCCTCCATCAGACATTGTCAGCAATTCCGGTATGGAGATGGCACTTACGTGATGGGGCTCAAGAATCATATGGTAGAAGACCAGCCAGGAGGTGAAGTCTCAGTAGGCTTGAGGGCTTAATGTTCGATGCACACCAGACTTCTGAGACTCAGGAAGCGGGTGTGGATCTGTCTGCCCAGTGCTTCTCATTTACAGCCTGGACCAGCCATTTCTTGGGGTGAACTACTGAAAGCTTTTGTATGGGCAGGACTCTGGCCAGACCCTTTTCCATAGTCCATTTGTAATGTATTTCCACGTGGCACAGGCATCTCCACTTTTGCCCAACCCCTCATGTGGCTCAGAATTATTCTCCCTACTGCTACTCTTCTTTGTCATCACAGAAGATATTTCAAGATGCAGCCCCAAGCCTCTCCCTGTAATCAATAACATGAGGGCTCATATGGGAACAATGTCACAGGCTTACAGGAATATGCTCTTAAATATCTGCTTTTTTATTATTCTCTTCATTAAAATGACATTTATATCATCACCATTGTGATTGTTATTAATGTTATTATTATGTGGGTACAGTTCTTTATCATGGATATATTTGTGGTAGTTATTATGCAATGTTGAATAATTTTTTTTTATGTTCTGAAGACTGTTGAATTTGCTGAAGATGATTAAAAGACAACCTTAAAACATACATACCACAGCAACCCCAAGACTCCTACTGTACCACCTGGTGTCCTGTAGAAGAATGGGCTTCCTGAGTTATTCTTTTATTTTTCGGGCAAGTACCTATTCATACCAGCACAGGAGATGGATGAAGTGCACCCTGGTCTTGCCATGGGCTCAGAAAGAATTCATACATATGCTTTATGTGCTAGCAACCCTATGTGTAGGCCTGTGAGAGCTAGAATGCACTTTCTTTCACCAACTAGTCCACCTAAAAGTTTTCTAAGTCAAATTCCCCCTCCATGCTTGGATAGGTCGTGAATGGCTTTCTGTTACCCACCTAAGATGAAGGGATACTGCCAAATCAGGTTTGTGGCCAAGAAACTTTTACCTGGAGTGGCAGGAGAGGGACGACCTATTCACCAGAGTCTCTGCAACACTTTCTTATTTTCTAAGTTAGCTTTTGAGCCCAGAAGTAGATATTCCTTGTATTTGATTTACACAGGGAAGTTCCTAGAATGCCCATGCGTCTGGATACTTTCTGCATTCACTCAGGTATTCACAAAATGCTGCAGTTCTGCTGAAAATCTATGAGATGACCATTTGATCACCCAAGCAACTTTAGAATGTGTCTTCTATGGAAGCCCTGGAGCCTCCCTTCTGGTATTTCAACCATTGCTGGTATTTCAACCATTGCTGGTATTTCAACCATTGCTGGTATTTCAACCATTGCTGGTATTTCAACCATTGCTGGTATTTCAACCATTGCTGGTATTTCAACCATTGCTGGTATTTCAACCATTGCTGGTACTGAGTACCCAGGGTGAAACCCTCCATCAGACATTGTCAGCAATTCCGGTATGGAGATGGCACTTACGTGATGGGGCTCAAGAATCATATGGTAGAAGACCAGCCAGGAGGTGAAGTCTCAGTAGGCTTGAGGGCTTAATGTTCGATGCACACCAGACTTCTGAGACTCAGGAAGCGGGTGTGGATCTGTCTGCCCAGTGCTTCTCATTTACAGCCTGGACCAGCCATTTCTTGGGGTGAACTACTGAAAGCTTTTGTATGGGCAGGACTCTGGCCAGACCCTTTTCCATAGTCCATTTGTAATGTATTTCCACGTGGCACAGGCATCTCCACTTTTGCCCAAGCCCTCATGTGGCTCAGAATTATTCTCCCTACTGCCACTCTTCTTTGCCATCACAGAAGATATTTCAAGATGCAGCCCCAAGCCTCTCCCTGTAATCAATAACATGAGGGCTCATATGGGAACAATGTCACAGGCTTACAGGAATATGCTCTTAAATATCTGCTTTTTTATTATTCTCTTCATTAAAATGACATTTATATCATCACCATTGTGATTGTTATTAATGTTATTATTATGTGGGTACAGTTCTTTATCATGGATATATTTGTGGTAGTTATTATGCAATGTTGAATAATTTTTTTTTATGTTCTGAAGACTGTTGAATTTGCTGAAGATGATTAAAAGACAACCTTAAAACATACATACCACAGCAACCCCAAGACTCCTACTGTACCACCTGGTGTCCTGTAGAAGAATGGGCTTCCTGAGTTATTCTTTTATTTTTCGGGCAAGTACCTATTCATACCAGCATAGGAGATGGATGAAGTGCACCCTGGTCTTGCCATGGGCTCAGAAAGAATTCATACATATGCTTTATGTGCTAGCAACTCTATGTGTAGGCCTGTGAGCCCTAGAATGCACTTTCTTTCACCAACTAGTCCACCTAAAAGTTTTCTAAGTCAAATTCCCCCTCCATGCTTGGATAGGTCATGAATGGCTTTCTGTTACCCACCTAAGATGAAGGGATACTGCTAAATCAGGTTTGTGGCCAAGAAACTTTTACCTGGAGTGGCAGGAGAGGGACTACCTGTTCACCAGAGTCTCTGCAACATTTTCTAAGTCAGAACAGTAGTTTTTTGAACCACCTTTTCAGTCAAAGAACTCATGAAAAAGTCCTCCAAGAACTTGTGACCTTCTGGAAATTGTCAAAATCTCTACAGGTGTCCAGAGTCATCCAGAGCTGTATTGCAAACCATTGACTGGGTTCCACCATTATTAAAGCAAATGCGAAATATGCCGTGCCCACCAAAAAGAATCCAGAAACCATGGTATTTAGCTCTTTCCATCTTTCTTGCCTCCTGCAGGTGGGAGAGTACTGAGTATGATGCCCTCCTACAGCCTCTGGAGGACATGCCAGTGCCTAGAGGTACCAGTAGAGAGGGGCCATGAAAGAGCAGATGACAGTCAGGTGGCTGGGAATGACATTGTCCTGGGGTTTATTGCTTGTCATGAACTCTGCCACTGGGCAACATGTACTGGTCTGGACACGTAACTTCTCTGGATCCCTGTCCCATCAGCCAGCTATCTTATCTCCTGAAAGCTGGTAGGTGTTGGTCAGCATGGTGTTATAGGACCAGGGTTATATTAACATTCCCTCTTAGGCTGAAACACCAGAAGTTAACACAGGAGTCCCCAGGTGTGCACTTGCCAACCTCCAGATTGTATTTCTTCTCGTTCTAGATGTTCATCCTTGCTTTCTGGGACTTGAAATAACCCTACACCACCACATATTTATGCCTATTATCCACTTAGGGAACACTTGTATGTCCCAAGTCCATAGGGTTAGTATTATTATCAGTATTATAACCATTGGTACTAGTATCATGATGATCGTCATTCCTGTTAATATTCATCAATATTTTTATTACTACCATTGTTAATATGAATTTTTCACTATTGTACAGCAAGGAATATAGTTTATCCATTCACAAAAAAAAAAAAAAAAAAAAAAAAAAAAAAAAAAAAAAAAAAAAAAAAAAAAAAAAAAAAAAAAAAAAAAAAAAAAAAAAAAAAAAAAAAAAAAAAAAAAAAAAAAAAAAAAAAAAAAAAAAAAAAAAAAAAAAAAAAAAAAAAAAAAAAAAAAAAAAAAAAAAAAAAAAAAAAAAAAAAAAAAAAAAAAAAAAAAAAAAAAAAAAAAAAAAAAAAAAAAAAAAAAAAAAAAAAAAAAAAAAAAAAAAAAAAAAAAAAAAAAAAAAAAAAAAAAAAAAAAAAAAAAAAAAAAAAAAAAAAAAAAAAAAAAAAAAAAAAAAAAAAAAAAAAAAAAAAAAAAAAAAAAAAAAAAAAAAAAAAAAAAAAAAAAAAAAAAAAAAAAAAAAAAAAAAAAAAAAAAAAAAAAAAAAAAAAAAAAAAAAAAAAAAAAAAAAAAAAAAAAAAAAAAAAAAAAAAAAAAAAAAAAAAAAAAAAAAAAAAAAAAAAAAAAAAAAAAAAAAAAAAAAAAAAAAAAAAAAAAAAAAAAAAAAAAAAAAAAAAAAAAAAAAAAAAAAAAAAAAAAAAAAAAAAAAAAAAAAAAAAAAAAAAAAAAAAAAAAAAAAAAAAAAAAAAAAAAAAAAAAAAAAAAAAAAAAAAAAAAAAAAAAAAAAAAAAAAAAAAAAAAAAAAAAAAAAAAAAAAAAAAAAAAAAAAAAAAAAAAAAAAAAAAAAAAAAAAAAAAAAAAAAAAAAAAAAAAAAAAAAAAAAAAAAAAAAAAAAAAAAAAAAAAAAAAAAAAAAAAAAAAAAAAAAAAAAAAAAAAAAAAAAAAAAAAAAAAAAAAAAAAAAAAAAAAAAAAAAAAAAAAAAAAAAAAAAAAAAAAAAAAAAAAAAAAAAAAAAAAAAAAAAAAAAAAAAAAAAAAAAAAAAAAAAAAAAAAAAAAAAAAAAAAAAAAAAAAAAAAAAAAAAAAAAAAAAAAAAAAAAAAAAAAAAAAAAAAAAAAAAAAAAAAAAAAAAAAAAAAAAAAAAAAAAAAAAAAAAAAAAAAAAAAAAAAAAAAAAAAAAAAAAAAAAAAAAAAAAAAAAAAAAAAAAAAAAAAAAAAAAAAAAAAAAAAAAAAAAAAAAAAAAAAAAAAAAAAAAAAAAAAAAAAAAAAAAAAAAAAAAAAAAAAAAAAAAAAAAAAAAAAAAAAAAAAAAAAAAAAAAAAAAAAAAAAAAAAAAAAAAAAAAAAAAAAAAAAAAAAAAAAAAAAAAAAAAAAAAAAAAAAAAAAAAAAAAAAAAAAAAAAAAAAAAAAAAAAAAAAAAAAAAAAAAAAAAAAAAAAAAAAAAAAAAAAAAAAAAAAAAAAAAAAAAAAAAAAAAAAAAAAAAAAAAAAAAAAAAAAAAAAAAAAAAAAAAAAAAAAAAAAAAAAAAAAAAAAAAAAAAAAAAAAAAAAAAAAAAAAAAAAAAAAAAAAAAAAAAAAAAAAAAAAAAAAAAAAAAAAAAAAAAAAAAAAAAAAAAAAAAAAAAAAAAAAAAAAAAAAAAAAAAAAAAAAAAAAAAAAAAAAAAAAAAAAAAAAAAAAAAAAAAAAAAAAAAAAAAAAAAAAAAAAAAAAAAAAAAAAAAAAAAAAAAAAAAAAAAAAAAAAAAAAAAAAAAAAAAAAAAAAAAAAAAAAAAAAAAAAAAAAAAAAAAAAAAAAAAAAAAAAAAAAAAAAAAAAAAAAAAAAAAAAAAAAAAAAAAAAAAAAAAAAAAAAAAAAAAAAAAAAAAAAAAAAAAAAAAAAAAAAAAAAAAAAAAAAAAAAAAAAAAAAAAAAAAAAAAAAAAAAAAAAAAAAAAAAAAAAAAAAAAAAAAAAAAAAAAAAAAAAAAAAAAAAAAAAAAAAAAAAAAAAAAAAAAAAAAAAAAAAAAAAAAAAAAAAAAAAAAAAAAAAAAAAAAAAAAAAAAAAAAAAAAAAAAAAAAAAAAAAAAAAAAAAAAAAAAAAAAAAAAAATGCATAGTGAGACAAAATGATGAACTCATGAAAAAGTCCTCCAAGAACTTGTGACCTTCTGGAAATTGTCAAAATCTCTACAGGTGTCCAGAGTCATCCAGAGCTGTATTGCAAACCACTGACTGGGTTCCACCATTATTAAAGCAAATGCGAAATATGCCGTGCCCACCAAAAAGAATCCAGAAACCATGGTATTTAGCTCTTTCCATCTTTCTTGCCTCCTGCAGGTGGGTGAGTACTGAGTATGATGCCCTCCTACAGCCTCTGGAGGACATGCCAATGCCTAGAGGTACCAGTAGAGAGGGGCCATGAAAGAGCAGATGACAGTCAGGTGGCTGGGAATGACATTGTCCTGGGGTTTATTGCTTGTCATGAACTCTGCCACTGGGCAACATGTACTGGTCTGGACACGTAACTTCTCTGGATCCCTGTCCCATCAGCCAGCTATCTTATCTCCTGAAAGCTGGTAGGTGTTGGTCAGCATGGTGTTATAGGACCAGGGTTATATTAACATTCCCTCTTAGGCTGAAACACCAGAAGTTAACACAGGAGTCCCCAGGTGTGCACTTGCCAACCTCCAGATTGTATTTCTTCTCGTTCTAGATGTTCATCCTTGCTTTCTGGGACTTGAAATAACCCTACACCACCACATATTTATGCCTATTATCCACTTAGGGAACACTTGTATGTCCCAAGTCCATAGGGTTAGTATTATTATCAGTATTATAACCATTGGTACTAGTATCATGATGATCGTCATTCCTGTTAATATTCATCAATATTTTTATTACTACCATTGTTAATATGAATTTTTCACTATTGTACAGCAAGGAATATAGTTTATCCATTCACAAATGGTGTTCAGTTACTAAAGATGACTACAAGGCATGCTCTGCAGACATATACACACACAGCTGTCCTGGAGACCCAGCTTTGCCACCAATTGCTCTTTCATAAGATGAGCTCCCCCAATACCCATCAGTTTTTCAGGACTCGACCTGAGCTGGTTGGGCTAGACCTGGAAAAGTTTCCTATTCTCAGCTGCACCCTGAAAAATTTTAAAGACTCTTCAGAGGCCCAGTAATAGCTTTTGGCAGCTTCCAAGACCAGGGAGGGTTTCTTGGCCACTCAGAGCCATTCAAATATTCTAAGTAAACTCAAGGAACCAGAAACCCCACTCGCAGTCATGAAATACCAGTGAATGGCCTCTGTGAGTCTCTTCAAGTTTTTCAAAGATAACTGCCTGGAAAGGCTGGCCAGGAAGTCACCCAAGCCCATCCCTCTGCAGGATGTTCTATGTCAGCCAGGGACGCACTGAATTGCCATTGAACAGAAGGGAGGAACAGAGACAGCATGCCTGAGCTTCTGGAAACATTCTAAGTGCCCTTGTTGGCCCAGAAAAGACTGGTGCTGCCATACGAGGCACAGACATGGGAACTTAGCCACTCTAGGAACCACACAAGGTTTAAAGGCTCCCAGGAAGTCCAGGAAGGGCAAACATGGCCTTTTAGAGCCATCAGATTTTATTCTAAGTCTACGTGGGAGACAGTGCACTGGCTTCATAAAAACATCAGTGGAGGTGCTATCACTTGCCCCAGTGTCCGGTCTTTTCCACCTCATCTCAGAGCCAGGCAGCCACCATTTCCCAAAGCTGCTGTGCAATGAAAGGGGAATATTCTAGGTGCTCTCCTGTGCCCACGAAATTCTGTGGCTGCACTAAAGGCAGGGGTTGTCCTCCAGAATGCTCTTCAGGAATCTGACAACACTAGTCAAGATTAGAGAAGTTCAATTCAACGTCATACAAAACCAATCAACAACAACAACAACAAAATGCATAGTGAGACAAAATGATGAACCCACCTGCTAATAATCATGAATGACAATAACAACAATGATGATCTTAGTGATAATGCCACCAACACTGTTAATGGCAATAACAATAAACCTGAGGTAAGGGGTGTTAGATTCCCGATTCACCGATGTGAAGGATGGCGCCAATTTCTGGCCTTACAGAAATAAAGGAAAAGTAAACACCTGAAGGAGGAGGAGGTGAACCTGGAGATCCCGCCGGCCTCTGGGCGCTCCTTGGTGGAAGGAGAGGGACTTGGTCCTGAGCCTGCCCAGAATCCACCCGCACCAGAACCCGGGAGTCCCAGTCCCTGGATGGGCTCAGTCCCACCCAGACCAGACGCCCCAGAGCCCCGGAGCCCGGGTCCTCCAGCCCTCGCTGCCGCCGCTCCTCGCGGAGCCCGGGCCCCCCGCGCCACCTCAGCCTCAGCGCGGCTCTGCGAGGGCAGCGCCAAGGATGCTCCGGGCCCAGCGGGGGCATCCGGCCCCAACGGGATACTGACGCCCTGAGGGCGCGGAACAGCGCGGCCTGTGCAGGGCCCGCCATCTTGGGCCTTGCAAAAAGAGCGGCCTCTTCAACGCCCCCACCCGGAACCTCCCCGAAGGCCCCAAGCCCCAAAGCCAGGGCGGCGGCACCTTCCTCACCCTGGGTGAAGAAAACTCAGGTCCTCCGTGGAAACCCGGCTCGCCGCGGGAAGCAGACCACGCAAGCGCCCTGCATGGCCGGAACGATGGGTTTCATTGCCCTCTGCCGGCCGTGAGGTGGCAGCACAGGACGTTTGGCCTTTACTGCTTAGCGGTGGACCTGAGTCTGAATCACTGAAATTCAGGTATGGATTATTCAGTACCTTTCTTTTGGAAGATCAAATGGAAATTGAGTACGATATCTTGTGCTTTAATCAAAGAAGATGGGAATAAAGAAACAAATTTGAAAGTTAGTATACAAAAGTCGATTGATTCCCTCTATGTGAAGGGAAGAAGAGCTTGAATAAGAGAAGCATTCTGTGTTATGCTTTAATGCTGGAGATCTGCCACCATGCACTTGTCAAATCTCGTAGAATTTCACAGCACAAATAGTACATCTTAATGTGGCTCAGGACTACATATAATGTCAGCCACAGTTTGAGGGTAAATTACATGTTTAATTAAATAGATTAAACAATAAATAATGTTATGAGCTCTACCTGGACACAATCCTTGCCTCTCCAACCAGTTTGCCAAGGGCTTGAATTTCTTTCTCATTATCCTCACACTTGACATAAACCCTGGCTGCTGAGTAAAATCAATCACTTGTGGAGATTTTTTAATATAATGATGTGTCAATTTCAACCATGGATAAGGCCATTTAGCCTTAGTAAGGCCTATCGTATTAAGATTGTGCCTGTTTTGCAAAATTTCAAGTCGTCATCCCACTTATTATTCAGGAAATGTTTTCTCTTGAGTTTTAGGTTCAGTACTGAGGCTCCTTGATGGACAATACATTTTCCAATTCTGAGGACAAGGCAGAGGAGGCCCCATCTGTGAGAACTTTCATTTTGCTTCTGGAAAAGTACATTGAATCAAATATAGGAAAGGCTTGCATGGTGGCTGACAGGTTCGGCTGTTTTATCATGCTGGTGTTTTATCTTCTGGACAGAAGTAAAAGGAACACAGCTGTGTCTGTCTCTGTGTAATAACTCAGGACTTACCTGAGTAAACTCTGGGGTGTCATGAGATGAACTGCTACCTCCACTTAGAGAGGCTTCAGGGACAAAATTTCAAGAGATTTCTGAGGGATAGAAGAGCAGGGCTGCCTTATTCTCTGATCCCAGGTAACTACTCAGAGACAGAGGCAAAGGCTGGGGACACCCAAATGCATATACTAGGTGTCTTTGATCCAGCCTCCGTTTCCTTGCTAAATCTATGCAATGACACACTGAGAAATCTGGCAAGTGGGGCTGAAGATCCCTGATGTGTCAGTTCCAGGGTTGGATGGAAACAAGTGGTTTTAGTGGACATGGAAGTAAAGGGAGGTGAGCTGTGAGGAAAGAGCCGTTGAAGACTGGGGGTCCTCCAGCCCTCGCTGCCGCCGCTCCTCGCGGAGCCCGGGCCCCCCGCGCCACCTCAGCCTCAGCGCGGCTCTGCGAGGGCAGCGCCAAGGATGCTCCGGGCCCAGCGGGGGCATCCGGCCCCAACGGGATACTGACGCCCTGAGGGCGCGGAACAGCGCGGCCTGTGCAGGGCCCGCCATCTTGGGCCTTGCAAAAAGAGCGGCCTCTTCAACGCCCCCATCCGGAACCTCCCCGAAGGCCCCAAGCCCCAAAGCCAGGGCGGCGGCACCTTCCTCACCCTGGGTGAAGAAAACTCAGGTCCTCCGTGGAAACCCGGCTCGCCGCGGGAAGCAGACCACGCAAGCGCCCTGCATGGCCGGAACGATGGGTTTCATTGCCCTCTGCCGGCCGTGAGGTGGCAGCACAGGACGTTTGGCCTTTACTGCTTAGCGGTGGACCTGAGTCTGAATCACTGAAATTCAGGTATGGATTATTCAGTACCTTTCTTTTGGAAGATCAAATGGAAATTGAGTACGATATCTTGTGCTTTAATCAAAGAAGATGGGAATAAAGAAACAAATTTGAAAGTTAGTATACAAAAGTCGATTGATTCCCTCTATGTGAAGGGAAGAAGAGCTTGAATAAGAGAAGCATTCTGTGTTATGCTTTAATGCTGGAGATCTGCCACCATGCACTTGTCAAATCTCGTAGAATTTCACAGCACAAATAGTACATCTTAATGTGGCTCAGGACTACATATAATGTCAGCCACAGTTTGAGGGTAAATTACATGTTTAATTAAATAGATTAAACAATAAATAATGTTATGAGCTCTACCTGGACACAATCCTTGCCTCTCCAACCAGTTTGCCAAGGGCTTGAATTTCTTTCTCATTATCCTCACACTTGACATAAACCCTGGCTGCTGAGTAAAATCAATCACTTGTGGAGATTTTTTAATATAATGATGTGTCAATTTCAACCATGGATAAGGCCATTTAGCCTTAGTAAGGCCTATCGTATTAAGATTGTGCCTGTTTTGCAAAATTTCAAGTCGTCATCCCACTTATAATTCATGAAATGTTTTCTCTTGAGTTTTAGGTTCAGTACTGAGGCTCCTTGATGGACAATACATTTTCCAATTCTGAGGACAAGGCAGAGGAGGCCCCATCTGTGAGAACTTTCATTTTGCTTCTGGAAAAGTACATTGAATCAAATACAGGAAAGGCTTGCATGGTGGCTGACAGGTTCGGCTGTTTTATCATGCTGGTGTTTTATCTTCTAGACAGAAGTAAAAGGAACACAGCTGTGTCTATCTCTGTGTAATAACTCAGGACTTACCTGAGTAAACTCTGGGGTGTCATGAGATGAACTGCTACCTCCACTTAGAGAGGCTTCAGGGACAAAATTTCAAGAGATTTCTGAGGGATAGAAGAGCAGGGCTGCCTTATTCTCTGATCCCAGGTAACTACTCAGAGACAGAGGCAAGGGCTGGGGACACCCAAATGCGTATACTAGGTGTCTTTGATCCAGCCTCCATTTCCTTGCTAAATCTATGCAATGACACACTGAGAAATCTGGCAAGTGGGGCTGAAGATCCCTGATGTGTCAGTTCCAGGGTTGGATGGAAACAAGTGGTTTTAGTGGACATGGAAGTAAAGGGAGGTGAGCTGTGAGGAAAGAGCCGTTGAAGACTGGGGAGACTCAGAAGTTGGGGTAGAATCTCGACCCATAAGCCAAGGAGTGCAGATGCAAATCGATTTGTTAGGGCTGCATAAATGCAAGAAGGACTTCACCAACACACTAAATTTTTTCAACAGCCGATTGTATTCTTTCAATATTTGTAAGTATTGATCTTTTGGAAATGTTTAATGAGATTTCTTATACAATTCTGCATTCAATTTATGCCCAGGTCACTTTGCTATTATACATTTATGTGCTGCATTTTTATGAATAGACATTTTCTCAAATTTCTGAATTATTTTGCTAAACTATGTGTTAAGAGTTTTTTCTAGAGGTCCACCATCTTGACTCACTTTTCTGATGAGAAATCTATCAGGTTTCTCCACAGTGATTTTCAAGTTTGATAGCTCTTCAATGTGAGAAACTTAATGTCAACTAAGAAATGAATTACCACTAAAGAATCTTCTCCTTTCAAGATGCTAACTGTGTTTTGTCCAGTGTGAAATCTCACATGTGCCACAAGCGTTACTCTGTGAAGAAAGGATTTCTCATGATTTTTCAAGGCATAACTTCTCCAGTAAGAAGTGTTTGATATTCCAAGAGAATTCATTGCCCTTGGAAAGACTTTCCCTTATTTAGCTTATAAAGGATTTCCTCTCTTATTTTCCATTTTAGCAGCATTTTATCACTGTGTTTTCTTGTGAACATCAAGCCTAGTGCTTGGCTGAATGTTTATTCACAGAAAATGCAAATAAAGGGTTCATCCAAGTAAAGTTTTCTTACGTTATTTGACAACAAATTGCACATAAAAATATTTTCACACTGAACGCAGAGCTAGAGATTCTCTACCTGAAAGTCCCACACGTTTTAAGTTATTAAAACTGTTGCTGAAGACTTTTAGTTTATTATGTTGACAGTTTCAGCACTCTCGTGTCATTTATGATCAAGTCTTCGGTACATACATGTACAATTTCTCTTCCATATGAATTTATTGATGTGGACTGAAGAATAAAGGTAACTGAAGTAACGTCCATGTTGATTACAGTAATTCTTCAAAATGTGAGTCCTTTGGCATGTTTAGATGTTACAACTACAGCTGAAGTCTCTTCCGTATTCCTTACATTCGTCATTCCTAACACCATGTCATCTAAAGTCAGAATATGTTCTGAAGACATTTATCATTTTCTCTCCAGGGTGAATTTTCTGATGTTATTTAAGATTAGTACACTGACTGAAGGCTTTCCCACATAAATGGCATTCATATGGCTTTTCTCCAGTGCATGTTCTCTCATATCATCTAAGGTCAGAAGATAGACTAAAGGCTTTCCCACATAAATGGCGTTCATATGGCTTTTCTCCAGGGCATGTTCTCTCTTATCATCTAAGGTCAGAAGATACACTGAAGGCTTTCCCACATAAATGGCATTCATATGGCTTTTCTCCAGTGCATGTTCTCTCATATCATCTAAGGTCAGAAGATAGACTAAAGGCTTTCCCACATAGAAGACAAGTATGTGGTTTCTCTTCAGTGTGAATTCTTGTGTGTCCTCTAAAGCCAGAGCTTTGACTAAAGACTTTTCCACTTTTATCACATTCATAACGTTTTTATCCAAGGTGAGTTCTCTCATGTCTTCGAAGGTTAAAGGATTGAATAAAGCCTTTCCCACACTGATGACACTTATACGGTCTCTCTCCCGTGTGAGTTTTCTCATGTCTTCTAAGGTGAGAACACTGAGTGAAGGGTTTTCCACATAGATGACATGCATATGGCCTCTCTCCAGTGTGAGTCATCTTGTACCATCTAAGGTGAAAGCAATTAGTATAGGCCTTTTCACATATATTACATTGATATGATTTACCTTTAGTATGAATTTGTTTATGTGGTTTAGGGGACAACTGATTACTAAGGGATTTTCCACACTGTTTGCTGACGTAGGGTTTCTTTCCACTCTGAGTTAACAAACACTGAGTCATTGTGGAACTGTGAGTGCAATCTTCTCCCAAATCATTACATTCAAAGGGTTCATCCAAGTAAAGTTTTCTTACGTTATTTGACAACAAATTGCACATAAAAACATTTTCACACTGAACGCAGAGCTAGAGATTCTCTACCTGAAAGTCCCACACGTTTTAAGTTATTAAAACTGTTGCTGAAGACTTTTAGTTTATTATGTTGACAGTTTCAGCACTCTCGTGTCATTTATGATCAAGTCTTCGGTACATACATGTACAATTTCTCTTCCATATGAATTTATTGATGTGGACTGAAGAATAAAGGTAACTGAAGTAACGTCCATGTTGATTACAGTAATTCTTCAAAATGTGAGTCCTTTGGCATGTTTAGATGTTACAACTACAGCTGAAGTCTCTTCCATATTCCTTACATTCGTCATTCCTAACACCATGTCATCTAAAGTCAGAATATGTTCTGAAGACATTTATCATTTTCTCTCCAGGGTGAATTTTCTGATGTTATTTAAGATTAGTACACTGACTGAAGGCTTTCCCACATAAATGGCATTCATATGGCTTTTCTCCAGTGCATGTTCTCTCATATCATCTAAGGTCAGAAGATAGACTAAAGGCTTTCCCACATAGAAGACAAGTATGTGGTTTCTCTTCAGTGTGAATTCTTGTGTGTCCTCTAAAGCCAGAGCTTTGACTAAAGACTTTCCCACTTTTATCACATTCATAACGCTTTTATCCAAGGTGAGTTCTCTCATGTCTTCGAAGGTTAAAGGATTGAATAAAGCCTTTCCCACACTGATGACACTTATACGGTCTCTCTCCCGTGTGAGTTTTCTCATGTCTTCTAAGGTGAGAACACTGAGTGAAGGATTTTCCACATAGATGACATGCATATGGCCTCTCTCCAGTGTGAGTCATCTTGTACCATCTAAGGTGAAAGCAATTAGTATAGGCCTTTTCACATATATTACATTGATATGATTTACCTTTAGTATGAATTTGTTTATGTGGTTTAGGGGACAACTGATTACTAAGGGATTTTCCACACTGTTTGCTGACGTAGGGTTTCTTTCCACTCTGAGTTAACAAACACTGAGTCATTGTGGAACTGTGAGTGCAATCTTCTCCCAAATCATTACATTCAAAGGGATCCTCCAGAGTGAGAGAGTTCTCCTTTAGGGACAAAGATTAAAAGCTCTTAAAGATTTACCGACATACATCTATACATTCATTTCACCACCTTTAAATCCTAGACCAACCATTCAGTGGTAGAGCCCAGTTGAAATCTTTCCAATGTTACTTGTGTGAAAGGAAATTAAATTTTGGCACCCCAAACTCATTGAACCAAAGGGAAAAATCAAGCTGGGAACAGGGTCACACAAACCTGCCTCCCCCTTCTGGTTCCTAAATAATATGGCTACAAGATGAAAAGCTACATGCCTCCCCCATATTTTGCCCACAAGGAAATTCCTCATGAGCTGTTAAAGTTACACCATGGCAATGCCAACTCATAGCTTGTCTTTACAGGCGCAGTCATCCCCAGTTCACCAGACACAAATGCATATCCGATTGTTTCCCTGCCCCATTTTGCCTATGTTGTCTTATATAAAATGCAGCTCTCCTGCATTATTCCTCTGCCTCATTTGTTTATGTCATCTAAGGTCAGAAGATAGACTGAAGGCTTTCCCACATAAATGGCGTTCATATGGCTTTTCTCCAGGGCATGTTCTCTCTTATCATCTAAGGTCAGAAGATACACTGAAGGCTTTCCCACATAAATGGCATTCATATGGCTTTTCTCCAGTGCATGTTCTCTCAAAACATCTAAGTTCAGAAGATAGACTGAAGGCTTTCCCACATAAATGGCATTCATATGGCTTTTCTCCAGTGCGTGTTCTCTCATATCATCTAAGGTCAGAAGATAGACTGAAGGCTTTCCCACATAGAAGACAAGCATGTGATTTCTCTTCAGTGTGAATTCTTGTGTGTCCTCTAAAGCCAGAGGTTTGACTAAAGACCTTCCCACTTTTATCACATTCATAACGCTTTTATCCAAGGTGAGTTCTCTCATGTCTTCGAAGGTTAAAGGATTGAATAAAGCCTTTCCCACACTGATGACACTTATACGGTCTCTCTCCCCTGTGAGTTTTCTCATGTCTTGTAAGGTGAGAACACTGAGTGAAGGATTTTCCACATAGATGACATGCATATGGCCTCTCTCCAGTGTGAGTCATGTGCCATCTAAGGTGAAAGTAATTAGTATAGGCCTTTTCACATATATTACATTGATATGATTTACCTTTAGTATGAATTTGTTTATGTGGTTTAGGGAATAACTGATTACTAAGGGATTTTCCACACTGTTTGCTGATGTAGGGTTTCTTTCCACTCTGAGTTAACAAACGCTGAGTCATTGTGGAACTGTGAGTGCAATCTTCTCCCAAATCATTACATTCAAAGGGATCCTCCAGAATGAGAGAGTTCTCCTTTAGGGACAAAGATTAAAAGCTCTTAATGATTTACCAACATACATCTATACATTCATTTCACCACCTTTGAATTCTAGACCAACTATTCAGTGGTAGAGCCCAGTTGAAATCTTTCCAATGTTACTTGTGTGAAAGGAAATTAAATTTTGGCACCCCAAACTCATTGAACCAAAGGGAAAAATCGAGCTGGGAACAGGGTCACACAAACCTGCCTCCTCCTTCTGGTTCCTAAATAATATGGCTACAAGATGAAAAGCTACATGCCTCCCCCATATTTTGCCCACAAGGAAATTCCTCATGAGCTGTTAAAATTACACCATGGCAATGTCAACTGATAGCTTGTCTTTACAGGCGCAGTCATCCCCAGTTCACCAGACACAAATGCATATCCGATTGTTTCCCTACCCCATTTTGCCTATGTTGTCTTATATAAAATGCAGCTCTCCTGCATTATTCCTCTGCCTCATTTGTTTATGTCATCTTATGTAAAAAAAAATCCAGATTCACTGAGCCAGAAAAATGCATGAATGACTATTTTTTTCTACCCACCTTTTACATGAAAATTGTGTACTTCTCAATATCCCACCCTTTCCCCCTTTAAATTTAGAGAAAATCATCTTTGGAGAAAGGTATACACCTGTCCCCCAGGTGCATGTCCTTAACTCTGGCAAATAAATCTCCTAAAATGATTGAGACTTGTCTCGTCATTTTTCTCGATTGACACTTGCGTACACATTTTCTCCTGCAGACACAGATATTTTCTCTTTTGTAAGATCCCAACTGCAGAGTTATTCCATTAATTGTGATGATATCAATATCTTTCAAAGTCTGAGCATGAGCAATGTCAATGCACTTGTTCTATTTTAAAGATCTCATGTTATGGTTTAGAACACAGGTCACTTTATTCACTGAATTCAAACTATCAAACTGTTTTTTGCTTAGAAAGCACTTAATGCCAGCCTAATTACACTCAGGTGACTGTGCGTCATTACTAACTTAACCCATTACCAAGTCTTTAACTTAGATGACTGGTGTAAACAACTATAAAACTCACCATTGTCAAACCGGTGGATGCATCTTTTCTGATAGGATGCATGGATATCGTGTGTTTTTTTTTAAGGGCACTTTCCTTGTCTGAAATAATTGAAAAATAAATTGTTACCTTGGTATTATGGTAATAAAATTGTTTGAAAAACCCCAAAGCCCGTTTACTTTTTTTCAAAAATTGACACTTAGATGTGGCAAATGTGTCAAATGAAGAAAATACTTCAATAGAAGAAACAGATTGTACAACGTCAGCAATTAGGAAAGAGTTTTAAAATTAAAATGTGAAAAGAGTTAAAATGGAGATGAGATATCAGGCAGGTAAATAGAGGGATAATCTTCACAGGGGTATCGGGAAAAGAGTCAGCATGTGACAGTTTAACCCCAACAAGTAGATGAATTATCCTTTTCCTGAAAGTAAAAGAAAAGGCAAGAGGACACAAGAGTAGCATCTGACATATGAACAAAATGATAATAACATCTAAGGAATTCTGCTCCAGTAGCTTAACCTACCTTTTAGAAATTACCACTCATTTAATAAAACCTCTAATTAATATTTGACTGATATGATTCATTGACAAAGCACCTCCTCCTATTAGAGCACAGGACCCTGTTGCTTACCCAGATTCTGGCCTTGGAGAAATTCTCTTCCTTCCCGCCAGAGCTCTTTTCCTTGCTCCAGCTGCAAAGTTATATAGGATTTGCTTAGCTGGTACCCTGTTAGTGGAAACAGTATGTGTGTTTTGAGTTCACTGTCAATAAATGTACATTATCACCAACTGTAAGGCAGGCTATCAAGGAAGAATAAAAACAGTGAAGGTTGGCTCAGGCCACAAGACCTAGAACACAGAAAACTCCCCAGATTTTTCTGACCCAACGTGAGACTAGAAAATAAATCCAAACGAAAGGTCCATCAGGAAAAGGAAATTCAAAACAGTCAGGACCTATGAATGCTGAGTCCATGCCTAAGTTCCAAGACACAATGCATAATACACAGTCTTTTCAGAAAGAGATTAATTACATCTCTGCACAGTATGTTTATTATTATTCTCATGCAGAACAAAAAAAATACATTCGATTTACAAAAATAATTGGTGTTCTACACAGAAAAGATATTGCTATTGTTTTCACTAATTGGTCTCAGCCTAAGCATAGCGACTAAAGCAGAAGAGTTATTTAGAAAATATTTAATTTAATACATTGAAAATATTCATTATGTTCTCAGGTCTGTTCTGAGTATTAGAGACTGAGTACCAAGGAAACCATGAAATCCTTGTCAAGATTACATTCTAATTGAGTGACAAACTAAATAAAATAAAATAAAATAAAGATATTGCTTTCAGACTGATTTAGAGAGCTCAAACTTTTTTCAGATAAGATCTGTGAGAGAATCAGAGAAAAGATTAGAGTGAGATATGGGGAAACTGTTCTAACACTTATTGAATGAATGAGTCAATGTGTGTCTACATACGGATGTGAATGTGGAGGGACTCACCGAGGGACACCAGGTGACTGACGTTTTCCAGCATTACATCTCTGTACAGCTTTCTCTTGGATGTGTCCGTCATGGCCCACTCTTCCTGGGTGAAGTCAATAGCTACATCTTCAAAAGTCACTTTGTTCTAAAACATCACAGACATTTTAGTTTAGACAGAGAATCCCTTTTAATGTCCAGAGGAGGAAGGCTGAGATGACATAGGTAGGAGCTGGGTATGCAGAACACTCAGTGTTTTAGGTTCCAGCCAGTTCATTCTCAACACTAAGCTGGTATCTGCCTTTCAGATTCACTCACAGAGACATACCCACTCTGAATCCATTAAACTTTACTATGAAGAAATATCACATGAGATGTGGCATAATATTGCCCAGATATTTTTCAGTAATGTGTTAATCACCTGTACATAACTGATTATAAAATTTTCACTTGAACCTTCATAAATAAAACAAATTTACCATGAATTTCAAGTGAATTACAGATTTGTCACAAGGCAAATAACCATGATTTACTACTTTTTAAACATGACCGTGATTAAATGAATTATTTCTCTAGATAAACCACAGGTTTCTCACCAATCAAATGGTTAAAAGACCTATTATGTGTTTTGAATAATCTAAAGAAGTAATAGAAAACATGTTTCCTATCTAGCAAATATTTATTAAATACAGGTCATTGGTCCCTTATTCATTAAAAAAAGTTAGAAAGTGATGAACCAGGCTCCAGCATTCTTCAGAACTGAACAAGTTTTACGCAGAATATAGGATTCAATTCATACATATAGTCACTCTAATGTTATGTAATTCAGGTATTCACGACAAGGCTTAAAGACAGTCCAGCAGCACAAGACAAGACCGCTGAGGCTGCTATACTGAGGAAGTCTTAGTCTGATGATTCCTGTGATATGAAGCCTCCTGTTCTCAACTTTCTCTGGGCAATCCAAACATCAGTTATCACTGCCTCCCTTTTAACTTTACCTTGTCACTTGGCTTGTTCAAGGATAAAAAGGCCTCTTTACTGTTTTGCGTTTTTCTAACCAGCCCTTATAAAGTATTTCCACAGAACCCTAAATTGTACTCTATCTACTATATTCCTTCTCCTGAGTGTGCAACCATAATTAAGTAATTGTATTTCTTATATGTTACTTTCAGTTACCAGAAGGCAAAAAGGTTAATTATCAAAAGGTAAAATGAATGGGGATAAGAATAATAATGACTTCTTTAGTTGTCCTTTTGCAAAGTTTTTAAAAGCATAAATATATTTTATCAAACTCTCCTTTTTCCTCAACACTGTGCAGCTCTTGCCCAAGGCCTATCACACGGGATTTATTGAACTCAGCTGCTAGAACATCAGCCTCATTATTGGGCTGTGATCTTCTGCTCTTCACGTATGTGTGTTTTGAGTTCACTGTCAATAAATGTGCATTATCACCAACTGTAAGGCAGGCTATCAAGGAAGAATAAAAACAGTGAAGGTTGGCTCAGGCCACAAGACCTAGAACACAGAAAACTCCCCAGATTTTTCTGACCCAACGTGAGACTAGAAAATAAATCCAAACGAAAGGTCCATCAGGAAAAGGAAATTCAAAACAGTCAGGACCTATGAATGCTGAGTCCATGCCTAAGTTCCAAGACACAATGCATAATACACAGTCTTTTCAGAAAGAGATTAATTACATCTCTGCACAGTATGTTTATTATTATTCTCATGCAGAACAAAAAAAATACATTCGATTTACAAAAATAATTGGTGTTCTACACAGAAAAGATATTGCTATTGTTTTCACTAATTGGTCTCAAGTACCAAGGAAACCATGAAATACTTGTCGAGATTACATTCTAATTGAGTGACAAACTAAATAAAATAAAATAAAATAAAGATATTGCTTTCAGACTGATTTAGAGAGCTCAAACTTTTTTCAGATAAGATCTGTGAGAGAATCAGAGAAAAGATTAGAGTGAGATATGGGGAAACTGTTCTAACACTTATTGAATGAATGAGTCAATGTGTGTCTACATACGGATGTGAATGTGGAGGGACTCACCGAGGGACACCAGGTGACTGACGTTTTCCAGCATTACATCTCTGTACAGCTTTCTCTTGGATGTGTCCGTCATGGCCCACTCTTCCTGGGTGAAGTCAATAGCTACATCTTCAAAAGTCACTTTGTTCTAAAACATCACAGACATTTTAGTTTAGACAGAGAATCCCTTTTAATGTCCAGAGGAGGAAGGCTGAGATGACATAGGTAGGAGCTGGGTATGCAGAACACTCAGTGTTTTAGGTTCCAGCCAGTTCATTCTCAACACTAAGCTGGTATCTGCCTTTCAGATTCACTCACAGAGACATACCCACTCTGAATCCATTAAACTTTACTATGAAGAAATATCACATGAGATGTGGCATAATATTGCCCAGATATTTTTCAGTAATGTGTTAATCACCTGTACATAACTGATTATAAAATTTTCACTTGAACCTTCATAAATAAAACAAATTTACCATGAATTTCAAGTGAATTACAGATTTGTCACAAGGCAAATAACCATGATTTACTACTTTTTAAACATGACCGTGATTAAATGAATTATTTCTCTAGATAAACCACAGGTTTCTCACCAATCAAATGGTTAAAAGACCTATTATGTGTTTTGAATAATCTAAAGAAGTAATAGAAAACATGTTTCCTATCTAGCAAATATTTATTAAATACAGGTCATTGGTCCCTTATTCATTAAAAAAAGTTAGAAAGTGATGAACCAGGCTCCAGCATTCTTCAGAACTGAACAAGTTTTACGCAGAATATAGGATTCAATTCATACATATAGTCACTCTAATGTTATGCAATTCAGGTATTCACGACAAGGCTTAAAGACAGTCCAGCAGCACAAGACAAGACCGCTGAGGCTGCTCTACTGAGGAAGTCTTAGTCTGATGATTCCTGTGATATGAAGCCTCCTGTTCTCAACTTTCTCGGGGCAATCCAAACATCAGTTATCACTGCCTCCCTTTTAACTTTACCTTGTCACTTGGCTTGTTCAAGGATAAAAAGGCCTCTTTACTGTTTTGCGTTTTTCTAACCAGCCCTTATAAAGTATTTCCACAGAACCCTAAATTGTACTCTATCTACTATATTCCTTCTCCTCAGTGTGCAACCATAATTAAGTAATTGTATTTCTTATATGTTACTTTCAGTTACCAGAAGGCAAAAAGGTTAATTATCAAAAGGTAAAATGAATGGGGATAAGAATAATAATGACTTCTTTAGTTGTCCTTTTGCAAAGTTTTTAAAAGCATAAATATATTTTATCAAACTCTCCTTTTTCCTCAACACTGTGCAGCTCTTGCCCAAGGCCTATCACACGGGATTTATTGAACTCAGCTGCTAGAACATCAGCCTCATTATTGGGCTGTGATCTGCACTTCACGCATCTCTATTGCCTGCATTCATCACAATCCTAAGTCTATTTCAGCCAACGGTACAGTTAATGGGTCCATTATTTCCCTATGAGGTTATAGGATGGATAGAAGAAAAAGAAATACATAAATGAGACCTCTCATGTCTTTTTTTGTAAATAGCCTGCATAGGGGCTAGAATAAAGTAGTGTAATATTAGAAATTATATTAATAATTTAGGAATCTTTGACACATGATACCCAACCTAGAAAACTTAATTGGAGGCCAGATACCTGATAGTCACCTGATTGCATTTGGAACACCCAGGCTGGGTGGATTTTGCATCATAAAAACAAACAAACAAAAGAATAAAAATGAAACACCCATGCAAACTGGAGAAAACTGCCCATTTGCCAGCAATATGGGTATAATTTCAGTAGAAAGAGGCATCCCCTACTCACTAGTGAATGCATTGTCAAGAACTCAGTTTCTCTCTGTCTTCTTCTGGATTTCCACTTGCAGAATAAAATAAAATAAAATAAAATAAAATAAAATAAAATAAAACAAAATAAAATAAAATAAAACAAAATAAAATAAAATAAAATAAAATAAAGATATTGCTTTCAGACTGATTTAGAGAGCTCAAACTTTTTTCAGATAAGATCTGTGAGAGAATCAGAGAAAAGATTAGAGTGAGATATGGGGAAACTGTTCTAACACTTATTGAATGAATGAGTCAATGTGTGTCTACATACGGATGTGAATGTGGAGGGACTCACCGAGGGACACCAGGTGACTGACGTTTTCCAGCATTACATCTCTGTACAGCTTTCTCTTGGATGTGTCCGTCATGGCCCACTCTTCCTGGGTGAAGTCAATAGCTACATCTTCAAAAGTCACTTTGTTCTAAAACATCACAGACATTTTAGTTTAGACAGAGAATCCCTTTTAATGTCCAGAGGAGGAAGGCTGAGATGACATAGGTAGGAGCTGGGTATGCAGAACACTCAGTGTTTTAGGTTCCAGCCAGTTCATTCTCAACACTAAGCTGGTATCTGCCTTTCAGATTCACTCACAGAGACATACCCACTCTGAATCCATTAAACTTTACTATGAAGAAATATCACATGAGATGTGGCATAATATTGCCCAGATATTTTTCAGTAATGTGTTAATCACCTGTACATAACTGATTATAAAATTTTCACTTGAACCTTCATAAATAAAACAAATTTACCATGAATTTCAAGTGAATTACAGATTTGTCACAAGGCAAATAACCATGATTTACTACTTTTTAAACATGACCGTGATTAAATGAATTATTTCTCTAGATAAACCACAGGTTTCTCACCAATCAAATGGTTAAAAGACCTATTATGTGTTTTGAATAATCTAAAGAAGTAATAGAAAACATGTTTCCTATCTAGCAAATATTTATTAAATACAGGTCATTGGTCCCTTATTCATTAAAAAAAGTTAGAAAGTGATGAACCAGGCTCCAGCATTCTTCAGAACTGAACAAGTTTTACGCAGAATATAGGATTCAATTCATACATATAGTCACTCTAATGTTATGCAATTCAGGTATTCACGACAAGGCTTAAAGACAGTCCAGCAGCACAAGACAAGACCGCTGAGGCTGCTCTACTGAGGAAGTCTTAGTCTGATGATTCCTGTGATATGAAGCCTCCTGTTCTCAACTTTCTCGGGGCAATCCAAACATCAGTTATCACTGCCTCCCTTTTAACTTTACCTTGTCACTTGGCTTGTTCAAGGATAAAAAGGCCTCTTTACTGTTTTGCGTTTTTCTAACCAGCCCTTATAAAGTATTTCCACAGAACCCTAAATTGTACTCTATCTACTATATTCCTTCTCCTCAGTGTGCAACCATAATTAAGTAATTGTATTTCTTATATGTTACTTTCAGTTACCAGAAGGCAAAAAGGTTAATTATCAAAAGGTAAAATGAATGGGGATAAGAATAATAATGACTTCTTTAGTTGTCCTTTTGCAAAGTTTTTAAAAGCATAAATATATTTTATCAAACTCTCCTTTTTCCCATGGTCAAAATTAGGAAGCCTATGACTATGGTTTCTGACAAAGAAGGAGCACAGATATCTTGTGAATGAGAACATCAAAAGCACTGAGTTTTGTATGTTAATTGACACAAGTCCAGATACTCAATTTCCTCACTGATTTTAAAACACAGGGATCCCTGACTCTGCCCACATGTGGAATATGATTTCCACCTGTAGATAAACACTGTGGGATTTCCCAGATTTTATTATCCCAGCTTTATGCCCTAGCAATGTTTCTCCAACACCAATCACAACCTTCTGAAGACTTACTCCACTTTTACTTTCTCTCAATTTCGACTTTTGTATTTCCCCTTGGAACTCAGAAATCAATAAAGTAAGAATCTGTTTTAGGGTCAAGTGCGGTTACTCTCACCTGCAATCCAAGCACTTTGGGAGGCCAAGGCAGGTGGATCACCTGAGGTCAGGAAATCGAGACCAGCCTGGCTAAAATGGTGAAACCTCGTTTCTACTAAAAATACACAAATTAGTTGGGCATGGTGGTGCTTGCCTGCAATCCCAGCTACTCAGGAGACTGAAGCAGGAGAATTGCTTGAACCCAGGAGGCAATTACAGTGCGCCGAGATCCTAACACTGCACTCCAGCCAGGGCGACAGAGCAAGACTCTGTATCACCAAAAAAAAAAAAAAAAATCTGTTTTAGGGTCAAGTGCGGTTACTCTCACCTGTAATCCAAGCACTTTGGGAGGCCAAGGCAGGTGGATCACCTGAGGTCAGGAATTCGAGACCAGCCTGGCTAAAATGGTGAAACCTCGTTTCTACTAAAAATACACAAATTAGTTGGGCATGGTGGTGCTTGCCTGCAATCCCAGCTACTCAGGAGACTGAAGCAGGAGAATTGCTTGAACCCAGGAGGCAATTACAGTGCGCCGAGATCCTAACACTGCACTCCAGCCAGGGCGACAGAGCAAGACTCTGTATCACCAAAAAAAAAAAAAAAAAAAAAAAAAATTCTGTTTTAGGATGGGGATAATCAATTCAGGAATTTATTTCATTTGGAGGGTCAACACTCCCATCCTGCTGATCTAGCACTTCACGCATCTCTATTGCCTGCATTCATCACAATCCTAAGTCTATTTCAGCCAACGGTACAGTTAATGGGTCCATTATTTCCCTATGAGGTTATAGGATGGATAGAAGAAAAAGAAATACATAAATGAGACCTCTCATGTCTTTTTTTGTAAATAGCCTGCATAGGGGCTAGAATAAAGTAGTGTAATATTAGAAATTATATTAATAATTTAGGAATCTTTGACACATGATACCCAACCTAGAAAACTTAATTGGAGGCCAGATACCTGATAGTCACCTGATTGCATTTGGAACACCCAGGCTGGGTGGATTTTGCATCATAAAAACAAACAAACAAAAGAATAAAAATGAAACACCCCATGCAAACTGGAGAAAACTGCCCATTTGCCAGCAATATGTGTATAATTTCAGTAGAAAGAGGCATCCCCTACTCACTAGTGAATGCATTGTCAAGAATTCAGTTTCTCTCTGTCTTCTTCTGGATTTCCACTTGCAGACACTTCAGGCACTAAGAAAAGCTGAGGTGGGAGAAAGAACACGTGAGACACCAGCCTTGTACATCATTTTCAGACCAACCTGTGATGAAAACCCAGACATTCACTGAAGTGTGACACCACCTGCACCACAGCCTGACCAACAGACACAAACACACAGAGGCCTCTCCTTTTTCCTCAACACTGTGCAGCTCTTGCCCAAGGCCTATCACACGGGATTTATTGAACTCAGCTGCTAGAACATCAGCCTCATTATTGGGCTGTGATCTGCACTTCACGCATCTCTATTGCCTGCATTCATCACAATCCTAAGTCTATTTCAGCCAACGGTACAGTTAATGGGTCCATTATTTCCCTATGAGGTTATAGGATGGATAGAAGAAAAAGAAATAC
This sequence comes from Cercopithecus mona, assembly GCA_014849445.1. NCBI lineage: Eukaryota > Metazoa > Chordata > Mammalia > Primates > Cercopithecidae > Cercopithecus > Cercopithecus mona. Next base: position 11,698 of record JABBCR010000203.1, on the reverse strand, counting down.
ATAAATGAGACCTCTCATGTCTTTTTTTGTAAATAGCCTGCATAGGGGCTAGAATAAAGTAGTGTAATATTAGAAATTATATTAATAATTTAGGAATCTTTGACACATGATACCCAACCTAGAAAACTTAATTGGAGGCCAGATACCTGATAGTCACCTGATTGCATTTGGAACACCCAGGCTGGGTGGATTTTGCATCATAAAAACAAACAAACAAAAGAATAAAAATGAAACACCCATGCAAACTGGAGAAAACTGCCCATTTGCCAGCAATATGTGTATAATTTCAGTAGAAAGAGGCATCCCCTACTCACTAGTGAATGCATTGTCAAGAATTCAGTTTCTCTCTGTCTTCTTCTGGATTTCCACTTGCAGACACTTCAGGCACTAAGAAAAGCTGAGGTGGGAGAAAGAACACGTGAGACACCAGCCTTGTACATCATTTTCAGACCAACCTGTGATGAAAACCCAGACATTCACTGAAGTGTGACACCACCTGCACCACAGCCTGACCAACAGACACAAACACACAGAGGCCTCTCCTTTTTTCCCATGGTCAAAATTAGGAAGCCTATGACTATGGTTTCTGACAAAGAAGGAGCACAGATATCTTGTGAATGAGAACATCAAAAGCACTGAGTTTTGTATGTTAATTGACACAAGTCCAGATATTCAATTCCCTCACTGATTTTAAAACACAGGGATCCCTGACTCTGCCCACATGTGGAATATGATTTCTACCTGTAGATAAACACTGTGGGATTTCCCAGATTTTATTATCCCAGCTTTACGCCCTAGCAATGTTTCTCCAACACCAATCACAACCTTCTGAAGACTTACTCCACTTTTACTTTCTCTCAATTTTGACTTTTGTATTTCCCCTTGGAACTCAGAAATCAATAAAGTAAGAATCTGTTTTAGGGTCAAGTGCGGTTACTCTCACCTGTAATCCAAGCACTTTGGGAGGCCAAGGCAGGTGGATCACCTGAGGTCAGGAATTCGAGACCAGCCTGGCTAAAATGGTGAAACCTCGTTTCTACTAAAAATACACAAATTAGTTGGGCATGGTGGTGCTTGCCTGCAATCCCAGCTACTCAGGAGACTGAAGCAGGAGAATTGCTTGAACCCAGGAGGCAATTACAGTGCGCCGAGATCCTAACACTGCACTCCAGCCAGGGCGACAGAGCAAGACTCTGTATCACCAAAAAAAAAAAAAAAAAAAAATCTGTTTTAGGGTCAAGTGCGGTTACTCTCACCTGTAATCCAAGCACTTTGGGAGGCCAAGGCAGGTGGATCACCTGAGGTCAGGAATTCGAGACCAGCCTGGCTAAAATGGTGAAACCTCGTTTCTACTAAAAATACACAAATTAGTTGGGCATGGTGGTGCTTGCCTGCAATCCCAGCTACTCAGGAGACTGAAGCAGGAGAATTGCTTGAACCCAGGAGGCAATTACAGTGCGCCGAGATCCTAACACTGCACTCCAGCCAGGGCGACAGAGCAAGACTCTGTATCACCAAAAAAAAAAAAATCTGTTTTAGGGTCAAGTGCGGTTACTCTCACCTGCAATCCAAGCACTTTGGGAGGCCAAGGCAGGTGGATCACCTGAGGTCAGGAAATCGAGACCAGCCTGGCTAAAATGGTGAAACCTCGTTTCTACTAAAAATACACAAATTAGTTGGGCATGGTGGTGCTTGCCTGCAATCCCAGCTACTCAGGAGACTGAAGCAGGAGAATTGCTTGAACCCAGGAGGCAATTACAGTGCGCCGAGATCCTAACACTGCACTCCAGCCAGGGCGACAGAGCAAGACTCTGTATCACCAAAAAAAAAAAAAAAAAAAAAAAATTCTGTTTTAGGATGGGGATAATCAATTCAGGAATTTATTTCACTTGGAGGGTCAACACTCCCATCCTGCTGATCTAGCCCTTAAAATCCCCCGCATCAGAAATTCGCAGCAGTACCCTGCGTCATTGTGTTTCTGTCCTGTGTATACAGTTACAATCCTCTGGGATGCTCAGAAAATACAAAATGACTTAGGGCTGAGAGAAATTTAGCAGCTCAATCTGATATTTTACTAAGGTGGTATCTAAAATTCTTGCAATCATGGTTTACATTAGTCTTTCTTAGTTGCAATATCTCTGATTATCATGATACATATTTGCTGAGAAATACTCAGCATGTGTATATTCATACATAGATATGTAGGTATATAGATGGATATGTTTATATGAACGCATGTGTTTGAGACGGGGGAAAACATGCATGTATTATTTCCTTGCTAAAAATATAAAAATAATTAAATATATTTGATGTACAAATGATAATTATGTGTCATAAACAAAAAATTAACTGACCCATTTGTACATGAAGTCCAGGAAAAATAAAAAGGGTAACTTTGTATTAATTGTGACATTGTGCTTACAGATATACATAAATTTCCTTATTTAACCGTTATAATAACCCTGCTGATTATAGTTTATTTACCACTTTAATAAATGATCAACAGAGTTTGAAAAACATGATAAAACTACAAAACTAGAAAATGACACAGCAATATTTTTAATTATATTCTACCTTGTCACTGTCTCTTCTTGCCTTTTTACAAAATTACTCCCCTAACCAAGGTTCTCTATGATTCTGGGGACTCCAGGATTTAGACCCCAGTTCCCAAACTTCACTGTGTCTATTTTTACTGCCACATTTTAATGTACATTTACAGACTTCAACAAGCACTTTTCAATATCAACTTTTTTCTTATTCCTTGGACTGTTTCCTACATCTGTTCATCAAGACTCCAGTAACATATGACTCCATCTGTCTGTCCCTTCCATGAATGTACCTGACAGTACATGTATTATGTAGTCTGTAATTCAAGCAGAACAGATATTCCTTCAAAACAATAAGGTATTAGAGAATGCCTACAAAGCTTCAGTGAAACCAGCTGTAACCCTTAATATTATTACCATGTAAACTCTTCCTCGCATATCAAAATAAGATTTGGACTTTAGAGAATATTTGTGTGATTATAACCCAAACATGAACTAAAAGTAATTTAAATGGTCATATACAGACTGTGCCAGGAACAAAAAAGGACAAATATTATAAGAAAATTAAAGCACACTTATTTCCTAACGGACCCTTGTGTGGAATCTGTAAAAACTATTTCAAGATATAGAGATTAAATATATTTGATGTACAAATGATAATTATGTGTCATAAACAAAAAATTAACTGACCCATTTGTACATGAAGTCCAGGAAAAATAAAAAGGGTAACTTTGTATTAATTGTGACATTGTGCTTACAGATATACATAAATTTCCTTATTTAACCGTTATAATAACCCTGCTGATTATAGTTTATTTACCACTTTAATAAATGATCAACAGAGTTTGAAAAACATGATAAAATTACAAAACTAGAAAATGACACAGCAATATTTTTAATTATATTCTACCTTGTCACTGTCTCTTCTTGCCCTTTTACAAAATTACTCCCCTAACCAAGGTTCTCTATGATTCTGGGGACTCCAGGATTTAGACCCCAGTTCCCAAACTTCACTGTGTCTATTTTTACTGCCACATTTTAATGTACATTTACAGACTTCAACAAGCACTTTTCAATATCAACTTTTTTCTTATTCCTTGGACTGTTTCCTACATCTGTTCATCAAGACTCCAGTAACATATGACTCCGTCTGTCTGTCCCTTCCATGAATGTACCTGACAGTACATGTATTATGTAGTCTGTAATTCAAGCAGAACAGATATTCCTTCAAAACAATAAGGTATTAGAGAATGCCTACAAAGCTTCAGTGAAACCAGCTGTAACCCTTAATATTATTACCATGTAAACTCTTCCTCGCATATCAAAATAAGATTTGGACTTTAGAGAATATTTGTGTGATTATAACCCAAACATGAACTAAAAGTAATTTAAATGGTCATATACAGACTGTGCCAGGAACAAAAAAGGACAAATATTATAAGAAAATTAAAGCACACTTATTTCCTAACGGACCCTTGTGTGGAATCTGTAAAAACTATTTCAAGATATAGAGATTAAATATATTTGATGTACAAATGATAATTATGTGTCATAAACAAAAAATTAACTGACCCATTTGTACATGAAGTCCAGGAAAAATAAAAAGGGTAACTTTGTATTAATTGTGACATTGTGCTTACAGATATACATAAATTTCCTTATTTAACCGTTATAATAACCCTGCTGATTATAGTTTATTTACCACTTTAATAAATGATCAACAGAGTTTGAAAAACATGATAAAATTACAAAACTAGAAAATGACACAGCAATATTTTTAATTATATTCTACCTTGTCACTGTCTCTTCTTGCCCTTTTACAAAATTACTCCCCTAACCAAGGTTCTCTATGATTCTGGGGACTCCAGGATTTAGACCCCAGTTCCCAAACTTCACTGTGTCTATTTTTACTGCCACATTTTAATGTACATTTACAGACTTCAACAAGCACTTTTCAATATCAACTTTTTTCTTATTCCTTGGACTGTTTCCTACATCTGTTCATCAAGACTCCAGTAACATATGACTCCGTCTGTCTGTCCCTTCCATGAATGTACCTGACAGTACATGTATTATGTAGTCTGTAATTCAAGCAGAACAGATATTCCTTCAAAACAATAAGGTATTAGAGAATGCCTACAAAGCTTCAGTGAAACCAGCTGTAACCCTTAATATTATTACCATGTAAACTCTTCCTCGCATATCAAAATAAGATTTGGACTTTAGAGAATATTTGTGTGTGATTATAACCCAAACATGAACTAAAAGTAATTTAAATGGTCATATACAGACTGTGCCAGGAACAAAAAAGGACAAATATTATAAGAAAATTAAAGCACACTTATTTCCTAACGGACCCTTGTGTGGAATCTGTAAAAACTATTTCAAGATATAGAGATTAAATATATTTCAAAACACATACATACACAAGCAATCTTTAGGATAAATTTTTTCAAACTTATGTTATGGGTCTAAAATTTTCATTAATTCATGGAAAAAATGTATTGACAAACTTTTCACCAGAGCAGGAATAACAACTTACGTATTTGGTGACTTCAAGATGAGAGCCTGCACAGCTTAGTATCTCCCTCTAGATCTCTCTCTCTCTCTCTCTCCTTTTTTGTTTTTTGACAGAGTTTCGCTTTTGTTGCCCAGGTTGGAGTGCAATGGTGAAATCTCAGCTCACTGCAACCTCCACCTCCCAGGTTCAAGCTATTCTCCTGCCTCAGCCTTCCAAGTAGCTGGGATGACAGGCATGCACCACCACGCTTGGCTAATTTTGTATTTTCAGTCGAGAAGGGGTTTCTCCATTTTGGTCAGGCTGGTCTGGAACTCCTGACCTCAGGTGATCCACCCACCTCAGCCTCTCAAAGTGCTGGGATTACAAGCGTGGACCACCGCATCCGGCCTCATAAGTACTTTTGAGTGTATTATATGTACTAGAAGGAATTCTCAGTCATGGGGTACAGCAAGAAACCAGAAAAATTAGTGTCTTATGGAGACTCTATATTCTAAAATTATTTGGAAGTAAACTGGACTTGAAAACAAATGGAAAGTGAATAGATATAAAAAGTTTCAATATTCATGATGATGCAAAAAAATAAAAGATATTGCAGAAATGAAGTCAGGAAGTGTTAGGGGTCATATGGTACTTTTAAGGCCATTGGTATCCTCTGAAATTCAAGCAGGCTGAACACATTTGCATAACTAAAAGGAAAGAAGATGCTAATAGAAGACAAAGAAGAAAGAGCCTGAAAGACATTTCAGAGACCTTGGCTGGTGGCAGCCCCTCCCTTCAAAGGTCTGGAGGCCTATAAGGGAAGACTGGTTTTGTGGGCTGGGCCTAGGGCTGCACCACCCAGGGCAAGTGCAGGACAGTGCTCACAGCATTCTACCTCCCAACCACTCCAGCTCCAGCCATGGCTAAAAAGGCCCCAGACACAGTTTGGGTCACTGCTTTGAGGGTGCAAGCCATAAGCCTTGGCGATTTCCATGGGATATTAAACCTGCAGTTGCACAAAGTACAGGAGTGCGCTGCTGATAAAGAAGTTTCATTGGACTTACAGTTCCACATGGCTGGGGGGAGGCAGAAGGCGAAAGGAATTTCTTACATCACAGCAGGCAAGTGAGAGAATGAGAGCCAAGCAAAACTGGTTTCGCCTTATCAAACCATCAGAACTCGTAAGACTTATTCACTACCACGAGAACGATATGGGAGAAACTGCCCCCATGATTCAATTATTTCCCACTGGGTCCCCCCACAACATGTGGGAATTGTGGGAGTGCAATTTGAGGTGAGATTTGGGGGGGGGACAGAGAGCCAAACCATATCAGAAACCTTCACCTGGATTTCAAAAGATGTATGGAAAAGCCTGTATGTCCAGTAGAAGCCTGCTGGGGTGGAGACCTCATGGCAAATGTCTACTATAGCAGTGCAGAGGGAGAATATGGGGTAGGAGCCCCCACAGAGTCCCCACTGGGGCACTGCCTAGTGGAGCTCTGAGAAGACAGCCACCATCCTCCAGACCCCAGAATGATAGATCCACTGACAGCTTGCACCCTGAGCCTGGAAAAGCTGCAGGCACTCAACGCAACCCTTGACAGCAGCCATGGGGACTGACCCTTGTATCCAAAGGAAAATAAATTGTTCTACCATAAAGACGTGTGCACTCATATATTTATTATAGCATTATTTGCAATAGCAAAGACGTGAATATTTTCTCTATCATTGGATAGAGAAAATATAGTATATGTACACCATGGAATACTATGCAACCATTAAAAAAATTATGTCCTTTGCACCAACATGGATGCAGCTAGAGGCCATTATTCTAAAATAATGCAGGAAGAAAAAACCAAATACCATATGTTCTTAGTTATAAGTAAGAACAAAGCACTGATTACACATGGATGTAAAGATGGGAACAACGGATACTGGGGACTACAAGAAGGGGAAGGGAAGGTGGGGACCAAGACCTGAAAAACATATACACCATGAAATACTACGTTTTCTACCTGGGTTACAAGATCATTCATACTCCAAGCCTCAGCATCACACAATGTGCCAATGTAAAACCCTGCACATGCATTCACTGAATCTAAAATAAAAGTTGAAATTTCTTTTTAAACAGGTGAAGATCTGAATAGTCGTTTCCAAGAAGAAAAGATACAAATGGCCAACAAATATATGACAAAATTCTTACCATCTCTAATTGTCAGGGGGATGCAAATAAAAACCACCATGAAATGTCACCTGACACCTCTTAGAATAGCTGTTATCAAAAAGATGAATAGCAAGTATTAGTGAGGATGTGGATAAAAGATAACCCTTGTATACTCGTGGTGGAAATACAAACTACTATGGCCATTTTGGATAATAGTATGAAGGTTTCTCAAAAAAATTTTAAATAAAACTACCTGCTGATGAGGCTGTTGAGATATAGGAACACTTTTACACTGTTGGTGGAATGTAAATTAGTTCAACCATTGTGGAAGACAGTATGGTGATTCCTCAAAGACCTAGAACCAGAAAGATCACTTGACCCAGCAAGCTCATTACTGTGTATAAACCCAAAGGAATATAAATCATTCTGTTATAAAGATACATGCACACACATGTTCATTGCAGCACTAGTCACAATAGCAAAGACATGGAATCAACCCAAATGTCCATCAATGATAGACTGGATAAAGAAAATGTGGTACATATACACCATGAAATACTATGCGGTCATAAAAGGGAATGAGATCATGTCCTTTGCAGGGACATAGATGGAGCTGGAAGCCATTATCCTCAGCAAACTAACCCGGGAACAGAAAATCAAACACTGCATGTTCTCACTTACAAGTGGAAGCAGAACAATGAGAACACATGGATACTGAGAGGGGAACAACACACACTGGGGCCTGTTGGGAGGCAGGTGGAGGGAGAGTATCAGGATAAATGGATAATACATATATGCATTGGAATATTATTCAGTGTTACATAATAATGAAACCCTGTCTTTTGTGACAACATGGGTGGACTTCGAGGGCATTACGTTATATGAAATAGGCCAGCCACAGAATGACAATTACTATATGATTTCACTTGCATTTGAAATCTAAAATAGACAAACTCACAAAAGCAGAGAGGAGAATGGTGGTTACCAGGGGCCGTGGTGCAGGGGAAATGGGTAGATATGGTTAGAGCACAAAGTTTCAGATATACCATATAAGTAAGTTCTGGAGGTCTCATTTACAGCATAGTGCTTAGAGCTAAGAATACTGTATTGCATACTGAAAATTTGCTAAAAGGGTGGATTTTGTGTTCTTACCAAAATTTCTTACCAGTAATAATAATAATTGGGGAGGACTTTGGGCGGTGAAGGATGTGTGTATAATCTTAAGGGTAGTGGTGTTCATGATGTATACTTATCCCCAGACTCACTGAGATGCATACCTTAAACATGTACAGCTTTTTAAATGTAATCATAGCTCAACAAATTGGGTTAAAAAAAAAAGAGGGGGTTGGTTAAAAAATTTAAAAGGAGGGGTAGATGTTCCCTTGTTTTTCTCTCTTGGCTATTTTCTTTCCTGCTGCCTGGAATTAAAAAATGATAGGTGGGCATTTAGCAGCCAAACTGGAGCCTCTTCTAAAGCACAGCAGAGCAGACAGCTGGAAGGGGCCTGCGTCCCTAATGAATTTGGCAAGCATCTGTACCAGCCATGATAGGTGTAACTATAGATATAAGTGAGAAAGAAATAAACTTCTGCCTTGTTTAAGCCACTTTGTTCAGACATTAATTTCATATGCATATAGAGAATATATGCTCCTTATGAGTAGGAAAAATGTTTATGCCATATGGTTCCTAATGGGTGTTCAGCAATGTAGGATGATGCTGATTATGATGACAATGGTGACAAACAGCATGAAATAATAAGTAATGAAAAAAAGTGGTTTAATAGTTGTATATGGTTACTTTATTTAAAGATTCTGCTGCTAATATCATTCAATGTATTTGTATGCCGGTGGGAGTTTTATTAGATGTAGACTAAGAAAGTTTACATTATTTAATGAAAAATACTAGATCAATTTTAAAAAACAGTAAAAATATCATGAGATGGAACTAAGCATCTGTATACCAAAGCAACTCTTCCAGTTGATTTTATGCATAGTAATGATTGAGAATCCCCTGATCTAGATCCAACAGATCTCAACCTTTATAGGTGCTATCAAGGAAGCACCTAAGGAAGACAATTTTCCTGACTATATCCATACCTCCAGTTAGTAATCGATCTAGAGATCTAGAACCCAAATCCAGACCTCCTGCTTCCATGTGCAGTGGTCTTTCGCTGTTCTGTTTTGTTCCACTTGGTGAAGAGGATTTGAGAATAAATGGCCGCATGATTCAACTCCCTCCTCTGCTCTGAGGAATATAGCCTTGTCCTAGCAAGCAAGAAGCTCATACAGTAGTGGAAGAGGCAAATATACATTCACTAATCTAACATACAAGGCAGTAAGCACTGTAACATCAACAAAGCACTTTGGGGTTTCAGACCAGGAGCAAGTGGGGTGATTAATTCTTAGCAGGGCTAGTAAAGTCTGGGAAGTGTTCACTAACAAAATGTCTGGTCATTAACGAAAGCAACTGGTTTCTCAACACAGTCTAATTTATTGTAACAATATAAATGGTTGTTTGTTCATAAACTTTCATCTTTTGCCAAAATGTTTGTAGCTTATGTTCCCATTTAACAAGGTTTTCTGGCCAAAACTGTGCACCCACATCAGTCCTCCCATCAAAGCAATTTTGCATGCATAGAACACCTCTATCTATGAATATCCCTAATGAGGTACAGAAAGGCTCTTCTTATCCAAACAGAGACATTCCACTGGTGCTAGAGAGCCACGGACGGAAGTTTTCTCTGCCTCCTGGAAATGAAGCCAAACTTTCTTCTTTCTTCAGCCATGAGGATTCCTGTCCTCCTCTTCACCATTTTCTTCTTTATGAGCCAAGTTCTACCAGGTAACAAAATAAACTTGGTAAGAATGGAGCGCCTAACACCTTACAGGGATTCAGAGCAATCACCATCATCTATGACCAGATAGGGGATCTCATAGGAAATCTGGAAGACACACCAGTCTCCGGCTCCCTGGTTAGGCCCAGTTCTGTCCAACCCACCTGTACAGGCCCCGCACACCCAGTGCCCACCAGGTCCTGTCAGCCAGGAGGACCCGTGCTCATCCCCTGAAGTATCCATGGGAGCCTGCATCCCACAGGGACCCACATCTCGGGGCCAACCTCCATGGGGGCCTCTTGGTTGTGGTGGCGGGGGAGGGTAGTTGACCTCCAGCCCTCCCATCCTGGCCACTGTATTTGTGGGGATCATTCAGTCCTGGGAGCTTCCTGGGGACCCCAGAAGGAAGAGAACAGGGTGGTCAAGGCAGCCTCAGCCCCAGCCTCTGGGCCCAAGTGCAACAGAAAGTAGAGAACAGGGTGGTCATGGCAGCCTCAGCCCCAGGCTCTGGGCCAGAAGTTGATAACGACCAATTGAGAGCAACCACTGAATTCGATCCTCTTACAGATACACGAGAAGTTGGCGAAAAACTGAATGTCGACCATTCTATGGTCATCCAGCATTTGAAGCCAATTGGAAAGCTGAAAAATCTTGATAAGTGGGTGCCTCATGAGCTGACCAAATATTTTAAAAATCATCCTTTTGAAGTGTCATCTTCTCTTATTCTATGAAACAACAATGAACCATTTCTTGATCAGATTGTGACATGCCACGAAAAGTGGATTTCATACAACAGCCAGCTCACTGGTTGGACTGAGAAGAAGCTCCAAACCACTTCCCAAAGTCAAACTTGTACCAAAAAAAGGTCATGGTCACTGTTTGGTGGTCAGCTGCCGGTCTTCTGATCCACTACACTTTTTGAATCCTGGTGAAATCATTACATCTGAGAAGTATGCCAAGTTAATCGATGAGATGCATGGAAAACTGCAGCACCTGGAGCTGGCACTGGTCAACATGAAGGGCCCAGTTCTCCACAACGCATGACCACATATCATACAACCAGGACTTCAAAAGTTGAATAAACTGAGCTATGAAGTTTTGTCTCATCTGCCATATTCACCTGAACTCTCGCCAACCAACTACCACTTCTTTAAGCATCTTGACAACTTTTTGCAGGGAAAACACTTACACAACCATCAGGATGCAGAAAATGCTTTCCAAGAGTTCATCGAACCCTGAAAGCACGGAATAAACAAGTTTATTTCTCATTGGCAAAAATGTGTTCAATGTAATGGTTTCTTTTCTTTTTTTAAGACCTAGTCTCACTCTGTCGCCCAGGCCAGAGTGCAAAGGTGCAATCTTGGCTCACTGCAACCTCTGCCTCCTGGGTTCAAGAGATTCTCCTGCCTCAGCCTCTTGAGTAGCTGGGATTACAGGCACTTGCCACCACACTGGCTACTTTTTGTATTTTTAGTAGAGACGGGATTTCACCACGTTGGTCAGGCTGGTCTCAAACTCCTGACCTCCTGATTCACCCGACTCAGTCTCCCAAAGTGCTGGGATTACAGGTGTAAGCCACTGTGCCCAGTCCATTGTAATGGGTTCTATTTTGATTAATAAACATGTGTTGCAGCCTAGTTATAAAAATTTAAAAT
>JABBCR010000580.1:0-30296 GCA_014849445.1 Cercopithecus mona | reverse complement strand
TGAAACAGTTTGCTAACACTGTTCTGTAATCTGCAAGGTGATATTTGGGAGTGCACTGAGGTATATGGTGAAAAAGGAAATATTCTCAGATGAAAACAAGAAAGAAGGTTTCTGAGAATCTGTTCTCTGATGTGAGAATTCGTCTCACAGAGTTACACATTCTTTTCCTGGGGCAGTCTGTTATCATTGTTTTTGGGGAACATGAGAAGTGATATTTTTATCACATGGAAGCCTATGCAGACAAAGAAAATATCCTCAGATTAAAAACTAGAAGCTTTCTGAGAAACTGTTCTCTGATGTGAATTCATCTCACAGAGGTAAACCTTTCTTTTCATCGAACAGTTTGCTAAAACTATTTTCTTGTAATCTGCAAAGTGATATTTTCGAGCACATTGAAACCTATAGTGAAAAAGGAAATATCCTCAGATGAAAATTAGAAAGAAACTTTCTGAGAAACTGTTCTCTGATGTGGGAATTAGTCTCACAGTGTTACACTTTCTTTCTTCTCCTGGAGCAGTGTGTTACCACTGTTTTGGGGGAATCTGAGAAGGAATATTTTGGATTGCTTTGAAGCCTGCACTGACAAATGAAATATCCTAAATAACAACTAGAAAGAAGCTTTCTGAGAAACTTCTTTGTGATGTGTGAATTCACCTCACAGGATTACACCTTTCTCTTCATGAAGGAGTTTGCTACCACTGAGTTCCTGTAAGCTGCAAAGTGATATTTGGGAGTGCACTAAGGCATATTGTGAAAAAGGAAATATTCTCAGATGAAAACAAGAAAGAAGGTTTCTGAGAATCTCTTCTCTGATGTGAGAATTCGTCTCACAGAGTTACACATTCTTTTCCTGGGGCAGTCTGTTATCATTGTTTTGGAATCTGAAATGATATTTTTATCGCATTGAAGCCTATAGTGACAAAGGAAATATCCTCAGATGAAAACCAAAAAGAAGCTTACTGTGAAACTGGTTTGCAATGTGTGAATTCATCTCACAGGTTTACACTTTTCTCTTCATGAAGGTTTGCTAACACTGTTTGTGGAATCTGCAAAGGATATTTGGAGTGCAGAGGCCTATGGTGAGAAAGGAAATATCCTCAGATGAAAACTAGAAAGAAGCTTTCTGAGAAACTGATTTCTGATGTGTGAATTCATCTCACACAGTTACACTTCCATTTCTTGGAGCAGTCTGTTACACTGTTTTGGGGAATCTGAAGGATATTTTTATCATTGAAGTCTATGCCGACAAAGGAAATATCCTCAAATGAAAACAAGAAAGAAGGTTTCTGAGAAACATCTGTATTATGTGTGAATTCACCTCACAGGATTACACCTTTCCCTTCATGAAGGAGTTTGCTAACACTGTGTTCCTGTAATCTGCAAAGTGATATTAGGTAGTGAACTGAGGTGTATGGTGAACAGGAAATATCCTCAGATAAAAATGAAAAGGGAGATTTCTGACAAACTTCTTTGTGATGTGTGAAGTCATTTCACAGAGTTACACTTCTTTCATGAGCAGTCTGTTACACTGTTTTGGGGAATCTGAAGGATATTTTGTATCGCATTGAAGGCTATGCTGACAAATGAAAATCCTCAAATTAAAACGATAAAGAAGCTTTCTGAGAAACATCTGTATTATGTGTGAATTCACCTCACAGGATTACACCTTTCTCTTCATGAAGGAGTTTGCTACCACTGAGTTCCTGTAAGCTGCAAAGGGATATTTGGAAGCCCATAGAGGGCTATGGTGAAAAAGGAAATATCTTCCGTTCAAAACTGGAAAGAAGCTTTCTGAGAAACTGTTCTCTGTTGTGTTACTTTATCTCACAGAGTTACACTTTCTTTTCCTGGAGTGGTCTGTTACCACCGTTTTTGGGGAACCTGAGAAGTGATATTTTTATCGCATTGAAACCTACGTGGACAAAGGAAATGCCATCAAATAGAAACTAGAAAGAAGCTTTCTGAGAAACTTCTTTATGATGTGTGAATTCACCTCATAGAATTACACCTTTCTCTTCATGAAGGAGTTTGCTAACACTGTGTTCCTGTAATCTGCAAAGTGATATTTGGGAGTCCACTGAGGCATATGGTGAATAAGGGAATATCCTCTGATGAAAAGTAGAAAGAATGTTTCTGGGAAACAGTTCTCTGATGTGTGAATTCGTCTCGCATAGTTACACTTTCTTTTCCTGGAGCAGTCTGTTATCACTGTTTTGGGGGAACTTGTGAAGGGATAGTTTTATCGCATTGAAGCCTATGCGGACAAAGGAAATATCCTCAAATAAAAACTAAAAGCAAGCTTTCTGAGAAACTGTTCTCTGATGTGTGAATTCACCTCAAAGAATTCCACCTTTCTCTTCATGAAGGAGTTTGCTAGCACTGTGTTCATGTAATCTGCAAAGTGATATTTGGGAGTTCCCTGAGGCATATGGTGAAATAGGAAATATCTTCCGTTCAAAACTGGAAAGAAGCTTTCTGAGAAACTGCTCTGTGTTCTGTTACTTCATCTCACAGAGTTACATCTTTCATGGAGCAGTCTGTTACACTGTTTTGGGGAATCTGAGAAGCGATATTTTTTATTGCATTGAAGTTTATGCAGACAAAGGAAGTATCCTTAAATAAAAACTATAAAGAAGGTTTCTGAGATTCTTTTTTGTGATGTGTGAATACACCTCACAGAATCACACCTTTCTCTTCATGAAGAAGTTTGCTAACACTGTGTTGCTGTAATCTGCAAAGTGATATTTGGGAGCGCACTGAGGTCTATGTTGAAAAAGAAAATCTCCTCTGATGTAAACTAGAAGAAAGGTTTCTGGGAAAATATTCTCTGAAGTGTGAATTCGTCTCACAGAGTTACACTTTTTTTTCATGGAGCAGTCTGTTACCACCGTTTTTGGGGAATCTGACAAGTGATCATCTTTATCGCATGGAAGCGTAAGCGGACAAAGGAACTATCCTCAAATGAAAACTAGAAAGAGGCTTTCTGTGAAACTTCTTTGTGAACTGTGAATTCCCCTCACAGAATTACACCTTTCTCTTCATGAACGAGTTTGCTAACACTGTGTTCCTGTAATCTGCAAAGTGATATTTAGGAGTGCACTGAAGCATATGGTGAAAAAGAAAATATCCTCAGATGAAAACTAGAAAAAAGGTTTCTGAGAAAGTGTCCTCTGATGTGTGAATTCGTCTCACAGAGTTCCACTTTCTTTTCATTCAGCAGTATGTTACTACTGTTTTTGTTGAATCTGAGAAATGGTATTTTTATTGCATTGAAGCCTACGCAGACAAAGGAAATATACTCAATTAAAAACTAGAAAGAAGCTTTCTGGGAAACTTCTTTGTGATGTGTGAATTCACTTCACAGAATTACACCATTCTCTTCATGAAGGAGTTTGCTAACACTGTGTTCCTGTAATCTGCAAGGTGATATTTGGGAGTACACAGATTCATATGGTGAAAAGGGAAATATCTTCAGATGAATACTAGAAAGGAGGTTTCTGAGAAACTGTTCTCTGATGTGTGATTTTGTCTCACAGAGTTACAGTTTCTTTTCTTGCAGCAGTCTGTTACTACTGTTTTCGGGGAACCTGAGAAGTGATATTTTTATTGAATTGAAGCCAATGTGGACAAAGGATATATCCTAAAGTAAAAATGAGAAAGAAGCTTTCTGAGAAACTTCTTTGTGTTGTGAGAATTTAACTCAGATAATTACACCCTTCCTTTCATGAAGCAGTTTGCTAACACTGTGTTTCTGTAATCTGCAAAGTGATATTTGGGAGTGCACTGAGGCATATGGTGAAAAAGGAAATATCCTCAGATGAAAACTAGAAAGAAGGTTTCTGAGAAACTGTTCTCTGATGTGTGAATTCGTCTCACAGAGTTACACTTTCTTTTCATGGAGCAGTCTGTTACCACTGTTTTTGGGGAATCTGAGAAGTGATATTTTTATCACATTGAAGCCTACGTGGACAAAGGAAATATCCTCAAATAAAACTGGAAAGAAGATTTCTGAGAAACTTCCTTGTGAGATGTGAATTCACCTCACAGAATTACACCTTTCTCTTCAAGAAGGGGTTTGGTAACACTGTGTTCCTGTAATCTGCAAAGTGATATTTGGGAGTGCACTGAGGCATATGGTGAAAAAGGAAATATCCTCAGATGAAAACTAGAAAGAAGGTTTCTGAGAAACTGTTCTCTGATGTGTGAATTCGTCTCACAGAGTTACACTTTCTTTTCCTGGAGCAGTCTGTTACCACTGTTTTTGGGGAATCTGAGAAGTGATTTTTTTTATTGTAGTGAAGCCTACTTGAACAAGGGAAATATTCTCAAAGAAAAACTAGAAAGAAGCTTTCTGAGAAACTGTTCTCTGATGTGTGAATTAGTCTCACAGTGTTACACTTTCCTTTCCTGGAGCAGTTTGTAACCACTGTTTTTGGGGAATCTGAGAAGTGATTTTTTTTATCGCTTTGAAGCCTATGCAGACAAATGACATATCCGCAAATAAAAATTAGAAAGAAGCTTTTTGAGAAAGTTCTTTGTGATGTGTGAATTCACCTCAAAGATTTAAACCTTTCTCTTCATGAAGGAGTTTCCTAACACTGTTCGAGTAATCTGCAAGGTGATATTTGGGAGTGCACTGAGGCATATGGTGAAAAAGGAAATACCCTCAGAAGAAAACCAGGAAGAAGGTTTCTGAGAAATTGTTCTCTGATGTGTGAATTCATCTCACAGAGTTACACTTTTGATTCATGGAGCAGTCTGTTACGACTGTTTTTGGGGAACATGAGAAGTGATGTTTTTATCGCATTGAAGCGAAGGTGTACAAAGGAAAAATCCTCAAATAAAAACTATAAAGAAGCTTTCTGAGAAACTTCTTTGTGATGTGTGATTTCACCTCACAGAATTACACCATTCTCTTCATGAAAGAGTTTCCTAACACTGTTCGAGTAATCTGCAAGGTGATATTTGGGAGTGCACTGAGGCATGTGGTGAAAATGGAAAAATCTTCAGATGAAAGCTAGAAAGAAGGTTTCTGAGAAACTGTTTTCTCTTGTGGGAATTCGACTCACAGAGTTAAACTTTCTATTCATGGAGAAGTCTGTTACCACTGTTTTTGGGAAACCTGAGATGTGATACTTTTATTGCATTGAAGCCTACACGGCAAAGGCAATATCCTCAAACAAAAATTAGAAAGAAGCTTTCTGATAAACTTCTTTGTGATGTGTGAACTTATTTCACAGGGTTACAAGGTTTTTTTCGTGGAGGAGTTTGCTAACACTGTTTTCATAGAATTTGCAAATGGATATTTGGGAGTGCATTGAGGTGTATGGTGGAAAAGGAAATCTCCTCAGATAAAAACTAGAAAGAAGGTTTCTGGAAAACTGCTTTCTGATGTACAAATTCATCTCACAGAGTTACATTTTCTTTACATGGTGCAGTCTGTAACCACTGTTATTGGGGAATCTTAGAAGGATATTTTGGATCACACTGAAGCCAATGCTGACAAACGAAATATACTCAAATAAAAACTGGAAAGAAGCTTTCTGAGAAACTTCTTTGTGATGTGTGAATTCATCTCACATAGTTACAAATTCCTCTTCATGAAGCAGTTTGCTAACACTGTTTTTGTGGAATCTGCAAAGTGATATTTTGGAGTGCATTGAAGCTTATGGTGACAAAGGAAATTTCCTCTGACAAAAACTCGAAAGAAGCTTGCTGTGAAATTGCTTTGTTATGTCTTAATTCATCTCACAGAATTACACCTTTCTTTTCATGCAGCAGTTAGGTAGCACTCTTTTTGGGGAATCAGAGAAGGGATAATTTGGATCGCATTGAATCCTATGTTGACATAGAAAATATCCTCAGATAAAACTATAAAGAAGCTTTCTGAGAAACTTCTTGGTGATGTGTGAATTCAACAAACAGAATTACACCTTTCCCTTCATGAAGGAGTATGCTAACATTGTGTTCCTGTAATCTGCAACGTGATATTTGTGAGTGCACTGGGGAATAGGGTGAAAAAGGAAATAGCCGCAGATGAAAACGAGAAAGAAGTTTTATGAGAAACTGTTCTCTGAAGTGTGAATTCATCTCACAGAGTCACACTTTCTTTCCCTGCAGCGGTCTATTACCAATCTTTTTGGGGAATCTGAAAAGGGATATTTTTAATCACATTGATGCCTAAGAAGAAAAAGAAAATATCCTCAAATAAAAACTAGAAAGAAGCCTTCTGAGAAACCGCTTTGAAATGTGTGAATTCATCTCACAGAATTACACCTTCTCTTCATGAAACAGTTTGCTAACACTGTTTTGGAATCTTCAAAGTGATATTTGGGAGTGCGCTGAGGCATATGGTGAAAATGAAATATCCTCAGATGAAAACTAGAAAGAAGGTTTCTGAGAAACTGTTCTCTGATATGAGAATTCATCTTACAGAGTTACACTTTCTTTTCATGCAGCAGTCTGTTACCACGGTTTTTGGTGAATCTAGAAGGGATACTTTTTATCGCATTGAAGCCTAAGTGAACAAAGGAAGTATCCTCAAATTAAAATTAGAAAAAAGGTTTCTGAGGAACTTCTTTGTGATGAGTGCATTCACCTCACAGAATTACACCTTTCTCTTCATGAACGAGTTTGCTAACCCTGTGTTCGTGTAATCTGCAAAGTGATATTTGGGAGTGCGCTGAGGCATATGGTGAAAAGGAAATATCCTCAGATGAAAACTAGAAAGAAGGTTTCAGAGAAACTGTTCTCTGATGTGTGAATTCATCTCGCAGAGTTACACTTTCTTTTCATGAGCAGTCTGTTACACTGTTTTGGGAATCTGAAGGATATTTTTTATCATTGAAGTCTATGTGGACAAAGGACATATCCTCACATAAAAACTAGAAAGAAGTTTCTGAGAAACTTCTTTGTGATATGAGAATTCACCTCACAGAATTACATCTTTCTTTTCATGAAAGAGTTTGCTAACACTGTGGTCGTGTAACCTGCAAAGTGATATTTGGGAGTGCACTAAGGCATATGGTGAAAAAGGAAATATCCTCAGATGAAAAGTAGAAAGAAGATTTCTGAGAAACTATTCTCTGATGTGTGAATTCGTCCCACAGTGTTACATTTTCTTTTCCTGGAGCAGTCTGTTACCACTCTTTTTGAGGAGTCTGAAAAGGGATATTTGGGAGTGCATGAGGCATGGTGAAAAGGAAATATCCTCAGATAAAACTAGAAAAAGCTTTCTGAGAAACTGTTCTGATGTGAATTCACCTCACAGTATTAAAACTTTCTTTTCATGGAGCAGTTTGTAAAAGCTGTTTTTGTGGAATCTGGAAAGGGATATTTGGGAGCGCATTGAGGCATATGGTGAAAAAGGAAATATACTCAGATAAAAATTAGAAAGAAGATTTCTGAGAAACTGTTTTGTGATTGGTGAATTCATCTCAAAGAGTTACTTTCTTTTCCTGGAGCAGTATGTTACCACTGTTTTGAATCTGAAGTGATATTTTTATCATTGAAACCTATGCTGATAAAGGAAATATCCTCAAATAAAAACTATAAAGAAGCTTTCTGAGAAACTTCTTTATTATGTGTGAAATCACCTCACAAAATTACACCTTTCTCTTCATGATGGAGTTTGCTAACTTTGTGTTCCTGTTATCTGAAAATGATATTGGGAGTGCAGTGAGGCACATGGTGAAAAAGGATATATCTTCAGATGAAAACTAGATAGAAGGTTTCAGAGAAAGTGTTCTCTGAAGTGTGAATTATTCTCACAGAGTTACACTTTTTTTTCATGGAGCAGTCTGTTACCACTGTTTCTGGGGAATGAGAAGTGATATTTTTAATCACATTGAAGCCTACTGGGACAAAGGAAATATCCTCAAATAAAAGTTAGAAAGAAGCTTTCTGAGAATCTTCTTTGTGATGTGTGAATTCATCTGAAAGAGATACACCTTTCTCTTTATGAAACAGTTTGCTAATACTATTTTCATGGAATCTGAAAAGTGATATTTGGGAGTGTAGTGAGGCATAAGGTGAAAAAGGAAATATCCTCAGATGAAAACCAGAAAGAAGCTTTCTGAGAAACTGATTTCTGATGTGTGAATTCATCTCACAGAGTTACACTTTCTATTCATGGTGCAGTCTGTTATCACTGTTTTTGGGGAATCTGAGAAGTAATATTTTTATCGCATTGAAGCCTATGGTGACACAGTAAATATCCTCAGATAAAACTAGAAAAAAGCTTTCTGAGAAACTTCTCTGATGTGTGAATTCATCTCAGAGTTACACTTTCTTCATGAAACAGTTTGCTAACACTGTTTTGAATCTGCAAAGTGGTATTTTGGAGTGCACTGAGGCATATGGTGAAAAATATCCTCAGATTAAAACCAAAAAGAAGCTTTCTAGAAACTGCTTTGTGATGTGTGAATTCATCTCACAGAGTTAAACATTCATTTCATGGAGCAGTCTGTTACCAGTGTCTTTGTGGAATCTCAGAAATGACATTTTGGATTGCATTGAAACCTAGTTGAGCAAAGTAAATAGCCTCAAATAAAAACGAGAAAGAAGCTTTCTGAGAAACTTCTTTGTGATGTGTGATTTCACCTCACAGAATTACACCATTCTCTTCATGAAAGAGTTTACTATCACTTTGTTCCTGTAATTGGCAAAGAGATATTTGGGAATGCACTGAGGCACATGGTGAAAAAGGAAATGTCTTCAGATGAAAACTAGAAAGAAGGTTTCTGAGAAACTGTTCTCTGATGAGTGAATTAGTCTCACAGGGTTACACTTTCGTTTCCTGGAGCCATCAGTTACTACTGTTTTTGTTGAATCTGACAAGTGATATTTTTTTATCGTATGGAAGCCTATGTGGACAAAGAAAATATCCTCAAATAAAAACCAAAAAAAAATCTTTCTGAGAAACTTCTTTGTGTTGTGTGAATTCACCTCACAAAATTACACCTTTCTCTTCATGAAAGAATTTGCTAACACTGTGTTTGTGTAATCTGCAAAGTGATATTTGGGAGTGCCCTGAGGCATATTGTGAAAAAGGTAATATCATCAGATAAAAACTAGAAAGAAGGTTTCTGAGAAACTGTGTTTTGGTGTGTGAATTCATCTCACAGAGTTACATTGTTCTGTTCATGGATCAGTTTGCTAACACTGTTTGCTTGGAATCTGAAAGGATATTTTTATGCATTGAAGCCTATAGTGAAAAAGGAAATATCCTCAAATAAAAAGTACAAAAAATCTATCTGAGAGACTACCTTGTGATGTGTGAATTCATCTCACAGAATTACACCTTCTCTTCATGAAACAGTTTGCTAACACTGTTTGTGGAATCTGAAAAGGGATAATTTTTTATCACATTGAAGCCTAAGGTGACAAAGTAAACATCCTCAGATGAAAACTAGAAAGAAGCTATCTGAGAAACTGTTTCTGATGTGAATTCATCACAGAGTTACACATTCTTTCATGGAGCAGTTTGCTAACACTGTTTTGAATCTGAAGTGATATTTTTATGCATTGAAGCTTATCATGACAAAGGAAACATTCTCAGATAAAGACTAGGAAGAAACTTTCTGAGAAACTTTTTCATGTTGTGTGAATTCATCTCACAGAAGTACACCTTTCTTTCTAAGGAGCATTTTGCTAACACTGTTCCTGTAATCTGCAAAGTGATATTTGGGAGTGCACTGAGGCATATGGTGAAAAAGGAAATATCCTCAGATGAAAACTAGAAAGAAGGTTTCTGAGAAACTGCTCTTTGATGTGTGATTTCAATTCACAGAGTTACACTTCCTATTCATGGAACAGTCTGTTACCACTGTTTTTAGAGAACCTGAGAAGCGATATTTTTATCGCATTAAAGCCAATGCAGACAAAGGAAATATCCTCAAATAAAACTACAAAGAAGCTGTCTGAGAAACTCTTTTGTGATGTGTGAATTCACCTCACAGAATTACACCTTTCTCTTCATGAAGGTGTTTGCAAACACTGTGTTCGTGTAATCTGCAAAGTGATATTTGGGAGTGCATTGAGGCATATAGTGAAAAACGAAATATTCTCAGATGAAAAGTAGAAAGAAGTTTCTGAGAAACTGTTTGATGTGAATTCAACTCACAGAGTTACACTTTCTTTCATGAGCAGTTTGCTAACACTGTTTTGGAATCTGAAAAGGATATTTTTATTGCATTGAAGCCTATGTGACAAAGGAAATATCCTCAGATGAAAACGTGAAAAAAGATTGCTGAGAAACTTCTCTGTGATATATGAATTCATCTCCCAGAGTTACACTTTCTTTCATGGAGCAGTCTGTTACCACTGTTTTGGGAATCTGAGAAGTGATATTTTTATCATTGAAGCCTATGTGACAAAGGAAATACCTTCAGATAAAAACTAGAAAGAAGCTTTCTGAGAGACTGCTTTGTTGTGTGTGAATTCATCTTACAGAGTTACACATTCTTCTCCATGATGCAGTTCCCTAACACTGTTTTGGTGAAATCTGCAAAGTGATATTTGGAAGCACATTGAGGCATAGGATGAATGAGGAAATATCCTCAGATGAAAATGAGAAAGAAGCTTTCTGAAAAACTTCTTTGTGATGTGTGAATTCGTCTCACAGATTTACACCATCCTCTTCATGACGCAGTTTGCTAACACTGTTTTCGTGGAATCGGCAAAGTGATTTTTGGGAGAGCATTGAAGCCTATCATGAAAAAGGAAATATACTCAGATAAAAACTGGAAAGAAGCTTTCTGAGAAACTGCTTGTGATGTGTGAATTCTCACAGAGTTACACCTTTCTTCATGAGCAGTTTGCTAACACTGTTTTGGAATCTGCAAAGGATATTTTTATCATTGAAGCCTATGACAAAGGAAATATCCTCAGATAAAACAAGAAAAAAGCGTTCTGAGAAACTGCTTTATGACGTTTGAATTCATCTCACAGAGTTACACCTTTCTTCATGAGCAGTTTGCTAACACTGTTTTGGGGAATCTGAAAGGATATTTGGAGTGCATTGAGGCATATGGTGAAAAAGGAAATATCCTCAGCTAAAACTGAAAGAAGCTTTCTGAGAAACTTCTTGTGATGTGAATTCATCTCACAGAGTTACACTTTCTTCATGAGCAGTTTGCTAACACTGTTCTGTGGAATCTGCAAAGGATATTTGGGAGCATTGAGGCTATGGTGAAAAAGGAAATATCCTCAGATAAAACTGAAAGAAGCTTTCTGAGAAACTGCTTGTGATGTGTGAATTCAACTCACAGAGTTACACTTTCTCTTCATGAAACAGTTTGCTAACACTGTTTTGGGAATCTGAGAAGTGATATTTTTATCGCATTGAAGCCTATGACAAAGGAAATATCCTCAGATAAAACTAGAAAGAAGCTTTCTGAGAAACTGTTTGATGTGAATTCAACTCACAGAGTTACACTTTCTCTTCATGAAGTTTGCTAACACTGTTTTGGGGAATCTGAAGTGATATTTTTATCATTGAAGCCTATGACAAAGGAAATATCCTCAGATAAAACTAGAAGAAGCTTTCTGAGAAACTTCTTTGATGTGTGAATTCATCTCACAGAGTTACACTTTCTTCATGAGCAGTTTGCTAACACTGTTCTGTGGAATCTGCAAAGTGATATTTTTATGCATTGAAGCCTATGACAAAGAAAATATCCTCAGATAAAAACTACAAAGAATCTTTCTGGGAAACTGCTTTGTGATGTGTGAATTCCTCTCACAGAGTAACACCTTTCTTTTCATGGAGCAGTTTACTAACACTGTTTTCATGGAATCTCCAAAGGGATATTTGGGAGTGTCATGAGGCCTATAGAGAAAAAAGAAATATCTTCAGATAAAAATTAGAAAGATGCTTTTTGAGAAACTGCTTTCTAATTTGTGAATTCATCTCACAGAATTACAATTTCCTTTCATGAAGCAGTTTGATAACAATGTTTTTGTGGAATCTGAGAAAGGATACATTGGATTGCATTCAAGCCTATGCTGACAAAGGAAATATCCTCAGATAAAAACTAGAAACAAGTTTCCTGAGAAACAATTTTGTGATGTATGAATTTAACTCACAGAGTTACATTCTTTCATGGAGCAGTCTGTTACCACTGTTTTGGGAATCTGAAGTGATATTTTTATCACATTGAAACCTATGGTGACAAAGGAAATATCCTCAGGTTAAAACCAGAAAGAAGCTTTATGAGAAACTTCTTTGTGATGTGTGACTTCATCTCACCGTGTTGCACTCTTCTATTCACTGAGCAGTTTGCTAACACTGTTTCCATGGGACCTGCAAAGTGACATTTGGGAGCGCATTGAGGTATATAGTGAGAAAGGAATTATCCTCATATAAAAACAAGAAAAAAGCTTTCTGAGAAACTGCTTTTTGATTTGTGAATTCATCTCACCAAGTTACACTTCTTTCATGGAGCAGTCTGTTACCACTGTTTTGGAATCTGAAAGGATATTTTATCACATTGAAGCCTATGACAAAGGAAATATCCTCAAATAAAACTGGAAAGAAGCTTTCTGAGAAACTCTTTGTGATGTGAATTCACCTCACAGAATTACACCTTTCTCTTCATGAAGCAGTTTGCTAACACTGTTTCTGGAATCTGCAATGGGATATTCAGAAGCACATTGAGGTATATGGTGAAAAAGGAAAATCCTCAGATAAAACTGGAAAGAAGGTTTCTGAGAAACAGATTTGTGATGTGTGGATTCATCTCACAGAGTTACACCTTCATTTTCATGGAGCAGTCTGTTACACTGTTTTGGGAATCTGAAAGGATATTTTTATTGCATTGAAGCCTATGACAAAGGAAATATCCTCAGAAAAAATCGAGAAAGAAGCTTTCTGAGGAACTTCTTTGTGATGTGTGAACTCATCTCACAGAGTTACACATTTCTCTTCATAAAGCCTTATGCTAAGACTGTTCTCGTGGAATCTGCAAAGTGATATTTGGGAGCGCATTGAGGGAGCTGGAGAAAAGGAAATATCCTCCGATGAAAACTAGAAAGATTTCTGAGAAACTATTCTCTGATGTGTGAATTCGTCACACAGAGTTATTCTTTGTATTCGTGGAGTAGTCTGTTATCACTGTTTTTGGGGAACCTGAAAAGTGATATTCTAATCGCATTGAAACCCACGTGGAAAAAGGAAATATCCTCAAATAAAAACTAGAAAGTAGTTTTCTGAGAAACTTCTCTGTGATGTGTGAATTCACCTCACAGAATTACACCTTTCTCTTCATAAAAGAGTTTGCTAACACTGTGTTCCTATAATCTGCAAAGTGATATTTGAGAGTGCACTGAGGCATATGGTGAAAAAGGAAATATCGTCAGACGAAAACTAGAAAAGATTCTGAGAAACTGCTTTCTGAAGTGTGAATTCATCTCACAGAGTTACACTTTGCTTTCATGGAGCAGTCTGTTACCACTGCTTTTGGGGAATCTGAGAAAGGATAGTTTGGATCACATTGAAGCATACGCCGACAAAGGAAATATCCTCAAATAAAAACTAGAAAGAAGTTTTCTGAGAAACTTCTTTGTGATGTGTGAATTCACCTCACAGAATTACACCTTTCTCTTCATGAAGGAGTTTGCTAACACTCTGTTCCTGTAATCTGCAAAGTGATATTTGGGAGTGCACTGAGGCATATGGTGAAAAAGGAAATATCGTCAGACGAAAACTAGAAAAGATTCTGAGAAACTGTTCTCTGATGTGTGAATTCGTCTCACAGAGTTACACTTTCTGTTCATGGAGCCCTCTGTTACCACTTTTTTGGGGAATTTGAGAGGGAATATTCTTTACCGCATTGATGCCTAGGCGGACAAAAGACATATCCTCAATAAAAACTAGAAAAAAGCTTTCTGTGAAGCTTCTTTGTGATGTGTGAGATCTCCTCATAGAATTACATCTTCCTCTTCATGAAGGAGTTTGTTAACACTATGTTCCTGTAATCTCCAAAGTGATACTTTGGAGTACACTGAGGTATATGGTGAAAAAAAAAATCCTCAGATGAAAACTATTAAGAAGGTTTCTAAGAAACCGTTCTCTGATGTGTGAATTCGTCTCACAGAGTTACACTTTCTTTTCCTGGAGCAGTCTGTTACCACTGTTTTTGGGGAACTTGAGAAGTGATATTGTTATCACATTGAAGCCTATGCGGAAAAAGGAAATATCCTCAAATAATAACTAGAAAGAAGCTTTCTGAGAAACTTCTCTGTGATGTGTGAATTCACCTCACAGAATTACACCTTTGTCTTCATGAAGGAGTTTGCTAACACTGTGTTCCTGTAATTTGCAAGGTGATATTTGGGAGTGCACTGAGGGGTATGGTGAAAAAGAAAATATTCTCAAAGAAAAACTAGAAAGAAGCTTTCTGAGAAACTTCTTTGTGATGTGTGAATTCATCTCACAGAATTACACCTTTCTCATCATGAAGGAGTTTGCTAACACTGTGATCGTGTAATCTCCAAAGTGATATTTGGGAGTGCACTGAGGCTATGGTGAAAAAGAAAATATAATCAAATGAATCCTAGAAAGATGATTTCTGAGAAACTGTTCTGTGATGTGTGAATTAGTCTCACAGAGTTACACTTTCTATTCATGGAGCACTCTGTTACCACTGTTTTTGGGGAACCTGAGAAATGATAATTTTATCACCCTGAAGCCTACGTGGACAAAGGAAATATCCTCAAATAAAAATGAGAAACAAGCTTTCTGAGAAACTTCTTTGTGATGTGTGAATTCACCTCACAGAATTACACCTTTCTCTTCATGAAGGAGTTTGCTAACACTGTGTTTCTGTTGTCTGCAAAGTGATATTTGGGAGTGCACTGAGGCTTATGGTGAAAAAGGAAATATCCTCAGACGAAAAGTAGAAAGAAGATTTCTGAGAAACTGTTCTCTGATGTGTGAATTAGTCTCAGAGAGTTACAGTTTCTTTTACTGGAGCAGTCTCTTATCACTCTTATTTTGGGAATCTGAAAAGTGATATTTTTTATCACATTGATGCCTACGTGGATAAAGGACATATCCTCAAATAAAAACTAGAAAGAAGCTTTCAGAGAAACTTCTTTGTGATGTGTGAATTCATTTCAGAAAATTTCATCTTTCTCTTCATGAAGGAGTTTGCTAACACTGTGTTCCTGTAGTCTACAATGTTATATTTGGGGGTGCACTGAGACATATGGTGAAAAAGAAAATATCCTCAGATGAAAACTAGAATGGTTTCTGAGAAACTGTTCTGTGATGTGTGAATTCTTCTTACACAGTTACATTTTCTTTTCCTGGAGTCGTCTGTTACCACTGTTTATGTGGCATCTGAGAAGTGATATTTTGTATCACATTGAAGCCTATGTGTACAAAGGACATATCCTCAAAAAAAACGAGAAAGAACCTTTCTGAGAAACATCTCTGTTATGTGTGAATTCAACTCACAGAGTTACACCTTTGTCTTCATGAAGGTGTTTGCTAACACTGTGTTTCTGACACCTGCAAACTGATATTTGGGAGTGCACTGAGGCATATGGTGAAAAAGGAAATATCCTCAGATGAAAACTAGAAAGAAACTTTCTGAGAACTGCTTTCTGATGTGTGAATTCATCTCAGAGTTATACTTTCGTTTCATGGAGCAGTCTGTTACCATTGTTTTTGGGGAATCTGAGAAGTGATACTTTGAATCGCATTGAAGCCTACATTGCCAGAGGATATATCCTCAGATAAAAACGAGAAAGAAGCTTTCTGAGAAACTGCTTTCTGGTGTGTGAAATCATCTCACAGAGTTACATCTTTCCCTTCAAGAAGCCTTTCGCTAACACTCTTTTCCTGTAATTGGCAAAGGGATATTTGGAAGCCCATAGAGGCATATGGTGAAAAAGGAAATATCTTCCGTTCAAAACTGGAAAGAAGCTTTCTGAGAAACTGTTCTGTGTTCTGTTACTTCATCTCACAGAGTTACACTATTCTCTTCATGGATCAGTTTGGTATCACTGTTTTTGGGTAACCTGAAAAAGGATAATTTGGATTGCATTGAAGCCTGTGGTGAAAAAGGAAATATCTTCCGTTCAAAACTGGAAAGAAGCTTTCTGAGAAACTCCTCTGTGTTCTGTTAATTCATCTCACAGAGTTACATCTTTCCCTTCATGAAGCCTTTCGCTAAGGCTGTTCTTGTGGAATTGGCAAAGGGATATTTGGAAGCCCATAGAGGGCTATGGTGAAAAAGGAAATATCTTCCGTTCAAAACTGGAAAGAAGCTTTCTGAGAAACTGTTCTGTGTTCTGTTAATTCATCTCACAGAGTTACATCTTTCCCTTCAAGAAGCAGTCTGTTAACACTGTTTTGGAATCTGCAAAGTGATATTTTTATCACATTGAAGCCCATGGTAAAAAAGGACATATGCTCAAATAAAAACGGGAAAGAAGCTTTCTGAGAAACTTTTTTGTGATGTGTGAATTCCCCTCACAAAATTACACCTTTCTCTTCATGAAGGTGTTTGCAAACACTGTGTTCCTATAATTTGCAAACTCATATTTGGGAGTGCACTGAGGCACATGGTAAAAAATGAAATATCCTCAGAAGAAAAGTGGAAATAATGCTTCAGAGAAACTGTTCTCTGATGTGTGAATTCATCCCTCAGAGTTACTCTTTCTTTTCCTGGAGCAGTTTGTTAACTCTCTTTTTGGGGAATCTGAAATGGGATATTTTATCACATTGAAGCCTAAGAAGAAAAAGAAAATATCCTCAAATAATAGTTAGAAAAAATCTTTCTAGGAAACTTCTCTGTGATATGTGAATCCATCCCAATGAGACACACCTTTCTCTTCATGAAACAGTTTGCTACCACGGTTTTCGTGGAATCTGCAAAAGGATATTTTGGAGCACATAGAGGCATAAGGTGCAAAGGGAAACATCCTCAGATGAAAACCAGAAAGAAGGTTTCTGAGAAACTGTTCACTGATGTGTGAATTCATCTCACAGTGTTACACTTTCTTTTCCTGTACCAGTCTGTTACCACTGTGTTTGGGGAATCTGAAAAGGGATATCTTTTATCATTGAAGCCTATGTGACAAAGGAAATATCCTCAAATAAAACTAGAAAGAAGCTTTCTGAGAAACTGCTTTGTGATGTGTGAATTCATCTCACAGAGTTACACCTTCTCTTCATGAAGGAGTTTGCTAACACTGTGTTCCTGTAATCTGCAAAGTGATATTTGGAGTGCACTGAGGCATATGGTGAAAAGGATATATCCTCAGATAAAACCAGAAAGAAGCTTTCTGAGAAAGGTCTTTCTGATGTGTGAATTTGTCTCAAACAGTTACACTGTCTTTTCCTGGAGCAGTCTGTTACCACTATTTTTGGGGAATCTGAGAATTGATATTTTTTATTGCAGTGAAGTCTATGTGGACAAAGGACATATCCTCAGATAAAACCTAGAAATAAACTTTCAGAGAAACTGATTTGTTATGTGTGAATTCATCTCACAGTGTTACACTCTTCTTCTCATTGATCAGTTTTCTAACACTGTTTTCACAGAATCTGCAAAGGATATTTGGAGCGCATTGAGGCATATGGTGAAAAGGAAATATCCTCAGATAAAACTACAAAGAACCCTTCTGAGAAACTTCTTGTGATGTGTGAATTCATCTCACAGAGTTACACTTTCTTTCATGAGCAGTTTGCTAACACTGTTTTGGGGAATCTGAAAGGATATTTTGCATTGAAGCCTATGTGACAAAGGCATTATCGTCAAACAAAAACTAGAAAGAAACTTTCTAAGAAACTTCTTTGTGATGTGAGAATTCACCTCATAGAATTACACCTTTCTATTCATGGAGTTTGCTAACACTGTGTTCGTGTAAACTGCAAAGTGATATTTGGGAATACACTAGTTATATGGTGAAAAAAGAAATATCCAGATGAAAACTAGAAAGGTTTCGGAGAGACTGTTCTCTGATGTGTGAATTCGTCTGAGAGATTTACACTTTCTATCACGAAGTAGTCCGTTATCGCTGTTTTTGGGGAACCTGAGAAGTGATATTTTTATCGCACTGAAGCCAACGTGGACAAAGGATATATCCTCAAAGAAAACTGAGAAAGAAACTTTCTGAGAAACTTCTTTGTGATGTGTGAATTTACCTCACAGAATTACACTTTTTGCTTCATGAAGAGTTTGCTAACACTGTTCTGAATCTGCAAAGGATATTTGGAGTGCATTGAGGCATATGGTGAAAAGGAAATATCCTCAGATGAATATCAGAAAGAAGCTTTCTGAGAAACTGATTTCTGATGTGTGAATTTATCTCACTGAGTTACATTTCTTTTCATGGAGCAGTCTGTTACACTGTTTTGGAATCTGCAAAGGATATTTGGTAGTGCATTGAGGCATATCGTGAAAAAGGAAATATCCTCAGATAAAAACTAGAAAGAAGATTTCTGAGAAAGTTCTTTGGATGTGTGAATTCATCTAACAGAGTTACACTGTTCTTTTCTTGAAGCAGTTTGCTAAAACTGTTTTCAAGGAATCTGCAAAGGGATATTTGGGAGAGCATTGAGGCCTTTAGTGAAAAAGGAAATATCCTCATATAAAAACTAGAAAGAAGATTTCTGAGAAAGTATTCTCTGATGTGTGAATTAGTCACAGAGCTACACTTTCTTTTCCTGGAACAGTCTGTTACCACTGTTTTTGGGGAATCTGAGAAGTGATACTTTGGATAGCATTGTAGTCTATGATGACAAAGGAACTATCCTCAGATAAAACCTTAAAAGAATCATTCTGAGGAACTTCTTCATGATGTGTGAGTTCACCTCACAGAATTGCACCTTTCTCTTCATGAACGAGTTTGCTAACACGGTGTTCCTGTAATCTACAAAGTGATATTTGGGAGTGCACTGAGATATATGGTGAAAATGAAAGTAAACTCAGATGGAAACTAGAAAGAAGGTTTCTGAGAAACTATTCTCTGATGTATGAATTCGTCTTACAGAGTTACACTTTCTTTTCATGGACCAATTTTGTTACACTGTTTTTGGGGAATCTGCGAAGGGTTATTTTCAATTGCAATGAAGTCTAAGGTGACAAAGGAAATATCCTCAGATAAAAACGAGAAAGAAGATTTCTGAGAAAGATCTTTGTGATGTGTGAATTCATCTCACAGAGTTACACCTTTCTTTTCATTGAGCAGTTTGCTAACACTGTGTTTCTGTAATCTGCAAAGTGATATTTGGAGTGCACTGAGGCATATGGTGAAAAGGATATATCATCAGACAAAAACTAGAAAGAAGGTTTCTGAGAAACTGCTTTGTGTTTTGTGAATTCAACCCACAGAGTTACACAATCCATTTCCTGGAGCAGTTTGGTAGCACTATTTTTTTGGGGAATCTAAGAAGGGATATGTTGGATCGCATTGAAGCCTTTGTTGACAAAGGAAATATCCTCAGATAAAAACTGCAAAGAATCTTTCTGGGAAAGTTCTCTGTGATATGTGAATTCATCTCACAGAATTACACCTTTCTTTTCTTGAAGCAGTTAGCTAACACTCTCTTCGTGGAATCTGCAAAGGGATATTTGGGAATACACTAGTTATATGGTGAAAAAGGAAATATCCTCATATGAAAACTAGAAAGAAGGTTTCTGAGAAAGTGTTCTCTGAAGTGTGAATTCGTCTCACAGACATACACTTGCTTTCATGAGCAGTTTGCTAACACTGTTTTGGAATCTGCAAAGGATATTTGGGAGTGCATTGAGGCATATGGTGAAAATGGAAATATCCTCAAATAAAACTAGAAAGAAGCTTTCTGAGAAACTTCTGTGATGTGTGAATTCATCTCACAGAATTACACTTTCTCTTCATGAAGTTTGCTAACACTGTTCTGAATCTGCAAAGTGATATTTGGGAGTGCATTGAGGCATTAGGTGAAAATGGAAATATCCTGAGATGAAAACCAGAAATAAGCTTTCTGAGAAACTATTCTCTGATGTGTGAATTCGTCTCACAGTGTTACAATTTCTTTTTATGACGCAGTCTGTTACCAGTGTTTCTGGGGAATC
Source organism: Cercopithecus mona (assembly GCA_014849445.1). Taxonomy (NCBI): domain Eukaryota; kingdom Metazoa; phylum Chordata; class Mammalia; order Primates; family Cercopithecidae; genus Cercopithecus; species Cercopithecus mona. The sequence goes on along the minus strand of JABBCR010000580.1, from coordinate 10,227 downwards.
TCAGAGATGATATTTTGGATTGCATTGAAGATTATACTGGCAAAGGATATATCCTCAAATAAAAATGAGGAAGACAGTTTCAGAGAAACATCTTTATTATGAGTGAATTCACCTCACAGAATTACACGTTTCTCTTCATGAAGGAGTTTGCCAACAGTGTGTTCCTGTAGTCTGTAAAGTGATAATTGGGGTGCACTGAGGCATATGGTGGAAAAGGAATTATCCTCAGATGAAAACTAGAAAGAAGGTTTCTGAAAAATTGTTCTCTGATGGCTGAATTCGCCTCACAGACTTACACTTTCTTTTCGTGGAGCAGTCTGTTACCACTCTTTTCGGGCTATCTGAAAAGGGATATTTTTATCACATTGAAGCCTAAGAAGACCAAGGAAGTATCCTCAAATGAAAGTTAGAAAAAAACTTTCTGGGAAACTTGTCTGTGATGGGTGACTTCATCTCACAGAATTACAGCTTTCTCTTCATGAAGAAGTTTGCTAACACGGTGTTCGTGCAATCTGCAAAGGGATATATGGGAGTACAATGAGGCATATGGTGGAAAAGGAAACTAGAAAGAAGGTTTCTGAGAAACTGTTCTCTGATGTGTGAATTCGTCTCACACAGTTACACTTTCTTTTCATGGAGCAGTCTGTTACCACTGTTTTTGGGGAATATGAAAATGATACATTTTATCGCATTGAAACCTATGAGGACAAAGGAAATATTCTCAAATATAAACTAGAAAGAAGCTTTCTGAGAAACTTCTTTGTGATGTGTGAATTCACCTCCCAGAATTACACCTTTCTCTTCGTGAATGAGTTTGCTGACATTGTGTTCGTGTAATCTGCAAAGTGATATTTGGGACTGCACTGAGGCATATGGTGAAAAAGGAAATATCCTCAGATGAAAACCAGAAAGAAGCTTTCTGAGAAACTGATTTCTGATGTGTTAATTCACCTCACAGAGTTAGACTTTCATTTCATGGAGCAGTCTGTTACCTGTGTTTTTGGGGAATCTGAGAAGGGATATTTTGGATCCAATTGAAGGCTATGCTGACAAATGAAATACCCTCAAATAAAAAGGAGAAAGAAGTTTTCTGAGATACTTCCTTGTGATGTGTGAATTCATCTCACAACTACACCTTTCTCTTCATGAAGGAGTTTGATAACACTGTGTTCCTGTAATCTGCAAAGTGATATTTGGCAGTGCACTGAGGCTTATGGTGAAAAAGGAAATATCCCCAAAAAAACTAGAAAAAAGGTTTCTTAGAAAATGATCTGTGATGTGTGAATTCATCTCAGAGTTACACTTCTTTCATGGAGCAGTCTGTTACACTGTTTTGGGGAATCTGAAATGATATTTTAGCATTGAAGCCTATGTTGAAAAAGGAAATATCCTCAGGTAAAAACCAAAAAGAAGCTTACTGTAAAACTGCTTTTTGATGTGTGAATTCACCTCACAGAATTACACAGTACTTTTCATTAAGAACTTTGCTAACACTCTTTTTGTTTAATCTGCCATTGGATATTCGGAAACACAATGAGGAATACGGTGAAAAAGGAAATATCATCAGATAAAAAATAGAAAGGTTTCTGAGAGACTGTTCTCTGATGTGTGAATTCGACTCACAGGGTTACACTTTCTTTTAATGAAGCAGTCTGTTACCACTCTTTTTGGGTAATCTGAAAGGATATTTTTATGCATTGAAGCCTATGTGACAAAGGAAATCTCCTCAAATAAAACTAGAAAGAAGCTTTCTGAGAAAATTCTATGTGATTTCTGAATTCATCACAGAGTTACACCTTTCTTCATGAAGCAGTTTGCTAACACTGTTTCTGGAATCTGCAAAGTGATATTTGGGAGTGCATTGAGGCTATGCTGAAAAGGAAATATCCTCAGATAAAAATTAAAAAGGAGCTTTCTGAGGAACTGCTTTGGATGTGTGAATTCATCTCACAGATTTACATTTTCTTTCATGAGCAGTCTGTTACCACTGTTTTTGGGAATCTGAAAGTGATATTTTTATTGCAATGATGCCCAAGGTGCAAAAGGAAATATCCTCAAATAAAAACTGAAGAGAAACCTTCGGAGAAATTTTTGGTGATGTGTGAATTCATCTCACAGAGTTACACCATACTTTTCATGAAGCAATTTGCTAATGCTGTTTTTGTGGAATCTGCAAAGTGATATTTGGGAGCGCATTGAGGTCTATCATGAAAAAAGAAATATCCTCTGATGAAAACTAGACAGAAAGTTTCTGAAAAACTGCTCTCTGATGTGTGAATTCGTCTCACATAGTTACAATTCTCTTTCATGGAGTAGTCTCTTACCACTCTTTTTAGGGAATCTTAAAGTGATATTTTTAGCATTGAAGCCTATGGTGGCAAAGGAAATATCCCTAGTTAAAAAATATAAAGAAGCTTTCTGAGAAACTTCTTTGTGATGTGTGAATTCAGCTCACAGAATTACACCTTTCTCTTCATGAAAGAGTTTGCTAACACTGTGTTCCTGTAATCTGCAAAGTGATATTTGGGAGTGCACTGAGGCATATGGTGAAAAAGGAAATATCCTCAAAAGAGAACTAGAAAGAAGGTTTCTGAGAAACTGTTCTCTGATATGAGAATTCATCTTACAGAGTTACACTTTCTTTTCATGCAGCAGTCTGTTACCACGGTTTTTGGTGAATCTAGAAGGGATACTTTTTATCGCATTGAAGCCTAAGTGAACAAAGGAAGTATCCTCAGATAAAAACTAAAAAGAAGCTTTCTGAGAAACTTCTTTGTGATGCGTGAATTCATCTCACCGAGTTACACCATTCTTTTCATGAAGAGTTTGCTAACACTGTTTTGGAATCTGCAAAGTGATATTTGGGAGTGCATTGAGGCTATGGTGAAAAGGAAATATCCTCAGATAAAACTAGAAAGAAGCTTCTGAGAAACTGTTCTGATGTGTGAATTGTCTCACAGAGTTACACTTTCTTTCATGGAGCAGTTTGCTAACACTGTTTTGGGGAATCTGAAAGTGATATTTTTATCATTGAAGCCCATGGTGACAAAGGAAATATCCTCAGGGAAAAACTAGAAAGAAGTTTCTGAGAAACTTCTTTGTGATATGTGAATTCATCTCACCGAGTTACAACTTTGTCTTCATGAAGCAGTTTGCTCACACTGTTTTCCTGGAATCTGCAAAGTGATATTTGGGAGTGCATTGAGGCCCATGGTGAAAACGGAAATATCCTCAGATAATAACTAGAAAGAAGCTTTCTGAGAAACTGCTTTGTGATGTGTGAATTCTCACAGAGTTACACTTTTCATGGAGCAGTCTGTTACACTGTTTTGGAATCTGAAAGGATATTTTTATCATTGAAACCTATGCTGACAAAGGAAATATCCTCAGACAAAAGTCAAAAAGAAGCTTACTGGGGGACTGCTTTGTGATCTGTGAATTCATGTCACAGATTTACACCTTTCTTTTCATGGAGCAGTTTGCTAACACTGTTTTCGTCTAATCCTCAAGGGTATATTTGAGATTGCATTGAGGCCTATGGTGAAAAACGAAATATCCTCAGATAAAAACCAGAAAGAAATTTTCTGAGAAACTGTTTTGAGATTTGTGAATTCATCTCATAGAGTTCCACCATTCTTTTCATGGAGCAGTTTATTAACACTGTTTTTGGGGAATCTGAAAAGGGATATTTTAGATCGCATTGAAACCTATGGTGACAAAGGAAATATCCTCAAAGAAAAACTAGAAAGAAGCTTTCTGATAAACTTTTGTGATGTGAATTCACCTCACAAAATTACACCTTTCTTCATGAAAGAATTTGCTAACACTGTGTTTGTGTAATCTGCAAAGTGATATTTGGGAGTGCCCTGAGGCATATTGTGAAAAAGGTAATATCCTCAGATGAAAAACAGAAAGAAGGTTTCTGAGAAAATGTTTTCTGATATGTGAATTCGTCTCACAGAGTTTCACTTTCTATTCATGCAGTAGTCTGTTACCAGTGTTTTTGGGGAATCTCAGAAATGATATTTTGGATCAAATTGAAGCCTGTGCTGACAAAGGAAATGTCTTCAAATAAAAATGAGAAAGAAGCTTTCTGAGAAACGTCTCTATTATGTGTGAATTCACCTCACAGAATTACACCTTTCTCTTCATGAAAGAGTGCTAACACTGTGTTCCTGTAATCTACAAAGTGATAATTGGGAGTGCACTGAGGCATACGGTGAAAAAGGAAATATACTCAGATGAAAAGCAGAAAGAAGCTTTCTGAGAAACAGTTTTCTGATGTGTGAATTCGTCTCACAGAGTTACACTTACCTTTCATGGAGCAGTATGTTACCACTATTTTTGAGGAAGCTGAGAAGTGATACTTTTATTGCATTGAAGCCTACGCAGAGAAAGGAAATATCGTCAAATAAAACTGGAAAGAAGCTTTCTGAGAAACTTCTTTGTAATGTGTGAATTCACCACACAGTATTACACCTTTCTCTTCAAGAAGGAGTTTGCTAACACTGTGTTCCTGTAATCTGCAAAGTGATATTTGGGAGTGCACTGAGGTATGTGGTGAAAAAGGAAATATCTTAGATGAAAATTAGAAAGAAGGTTTCTGAGAAACTGCTCTCTGATGTGTGAATTCATCTCACAGAGTTACAGTTTCCTTTCCTGGAGCAGTCTGTTACCACTGTTTTTGGGGAACTGGAGAAGTGATAATTTTTATCACATTGAAGCCTATGCAGAGAAAGGACATATCCTCAATAAAAACTAGAAATAAGCTTTCTGTGAAACTTCTTTGTGATGTGTGAGATCTCCTCACAGAATTACATCTTCCTCTTCATGAAGAAGTTTGCTAACACTATGTTCCTGTAATCACCAAAGTGATACTTGGGAATACACTGAGGTATAGTGTGAAAAAAAAAATTATCCTCAGATAAAAACTATTAAGAATGTTTCTGAGAAATGGTTCTCTGATGTGTGAATTCATCTCAAAGAGTTACACTTTCTTTTCCTGGAGCAGTCTGTTACCACTGTTTTTGGGGAACCTGAGAAGTGATATTGTTATCACATTGAAACCCACGTGGAAAAAGGAAATATCCTCAAATAAAAACTAGAAAGTAGTTTTCTGAGAAACTTCTTTGTGATGTGTGAATTCACCTCACAGAATTACACCTTTCTCTTCATGAAGGAGTTTGCTAACACTGTGTTCGTGTAATCTGCAAAGTGATATTTGGGAGTTCACTGAGGCATATGGTGAAAAAGGAAATATCCTCAGATGAAAAGTAGCAAGAAGGTGTCCGAGAAACTGTTCTTTGATGTGTGAATTCGTTTCACAGAGTTACATTTTCCATTCATGGAGCAGTCTGTTACCACTCTTTTTGAGAAATCTGAAAAGTGATATTTTCTGTCGCATTGAAGCCTACGCGGACTAAGAATTTATCCTCAAATAAACACTAGAAAGAAGCTTTCCATGAAACTTCTTTGTGATGTGTGAATTCACCTCACAGAATTACACTTTTCTCTTCATGAAGGAGTTTGCTAACACTGTGTTCCTGTAATCTGCAAAGTGATATTTGGGAGTGCACTGAGGCATATGGTGAAAAAGGAAATATCCTCAGATGAAAACTAGAAAGAAGGTTTCTGAGAAACTGTTCTCTGATGTGTGAATTTGTCTCACAGAGTTACACTTTCTTTTCCTGGAACAGTCTGTTACCACTCTTTTTGGGGAATCTAAGAAGTGATATTTTTTATCGAATTGAAGCCTACACGGACAAAGGACATATCCTCAAATAAAAATGAAAAAAAGCTTTCTGAGAAACTTCTTTGTGATTTGTGAATTCACCTCACACAATTACACCTTTCTCTTCATGAAGGAGTTTGCTAACTGTGTTCGTGTAATCTGCAAAGTGATATTTGGGAGTGCACTGAGGCATATGGTGAAAAAGGAAATATCCACAGATGAAAAGTAGAAAGAAAATATCTGAGAAACTGTTCTCTGATGTGTGAGTTAGTCTCACAGAGTTACACTTCCTTTTGCTGCAGCTGTCTGTTACCACTGTTTTGGGTAATCTGAGAAGTGATATTTTTACTGAATTGAAGCCTACGTGAACAAAGGAAGTATTCTCAGATAAAAGCTAGAAAGAAGCTTTCTGAGAAACTTCTTTGTGATGTGTGAATTCATCTCACAGGATTACACCTTTCTCTTCGTGAAGGAATTTGCTAACACTGTGTTCGTGTAACCTGCGAAGTGATATTTGGGAGTGTACTGAGGCATATGGTGAAAAAAGAAATATCCAGATGAAAACTAGAAAGAAAGTTTCTGAGAAACTGTTCTTTGATGTGTGGATTCGTCTCACAGAGTCACACTTTCCTGTCCTGGAGCAGTCTGTTGCCACTCTTTTTGGGGTTTCTGAAAAGCAGTATATTTTATTGCATTGAAGGTTATGCTGACAAAGGAAATATCCTCAGATGAAAACCGCAAAGAATCTTTCTGGAAAGTTCTTTGATATGTGTGAATTCATCTCACAGAGTTATACCTTCTCTTCATGAAGGACTTTGCTAACACTGTGTTCCTGTAATCTGCAAAGTGATATTTGGGAGCTCACTGAGGCATATGGTGAAAAAGGAAATATCCTCAGATGAAAACTAGAAAGAAGGTTTCTGAGAAATTGATTTCTGATGTATGAACTCATCTCACAGCGTTACACTTTTTTTTCATGAAACAGTCTGTTACCAGTGTTTTTGGGGAATCTGAGAAGGGATATTTTGTTTCACCTTGAAGCCTAAGCTGACAAAGGAAATATCCTCAGATAAAAACAAGAAAGAAATTTTATGAGAAACTTCTTTGTGATTTGTGAATTCAGCTCACATGGTTATACCTTTCTATTCATGGTGCAGTGTGCTAACACTGTTTCCATGGAATCTGCAAAGGGATATTTCAGAGTGTATTGAGGCCTATGGTGAGAAAGAAAATATCCTCAGATGAAAACGAGAATGGTTTCTGAGGAACTGTTCTGTGATGTGTGAATTCGTCTCACAGAGTTCCACTTTCTTTTCATTCAGCAGTCTGTTACTACTGTTTTTGTTGAATCTGAGAAATGGTATTTTTATTGCATTGAAGCCTACGCCAACAAAGGAAATATCCTCAAATAAAAACGAGAAAGAAGCATTCTGAGAAATTTCTTTGTTATGAGTGAATTCACCTCACAGAATTATACCTTTCTCTTCATGAAGAAGTTTGCTAACACTGTGTTCGTGTAATCTGCAAAGTGATATTTCAGATGCACTGACACATATGGTGAAAAGGAAACATCCTCAGACGAAAAGTAGGAAGAAGTTTCTGAGAAACTGTTCTCTGATGTGTGAATTCGTCTCATAGAATTACCGTTTCTTTTCCTGGAGCAGTCTGTTACCACTCTTTTTGGGGAATCTGAAAAGGGATATTTTTTATCGCATTGAAGCCTAAGAAGAAAAAGAAAGTATCCTCAAATGAAAGTTAGAAAAAAGCTTTCTGGGAAACTTCTCTGTGATGTGTGAATTCATCCCAATGAGATACACCTTCCTCTTCATGAAACAGTTTGCTACCATGGTTTTCGTGGAATCTGCAAAAGGATATTTGGGAGCACATAGAGGCATAAGGTGCAAAAGGAAATATCCTCAGATGAAAACCAGAAAGAAGCTTTCTGAGAAACTGATTTCTGATGTGTGAATTCATCTCACAGAGTTAAACATTCGTTTCATGGAGCAGTCTGTTACCAGTGTTTTTGGGGAATCTCAGAAATGATATTTTGGATCGCATTGAAGCCTATGCTGACAAAGGAAATATCCTCAAATAAAAACGAGAAAGAAGCTTTCTGAGAAACATCTTTATTATGTGTGAATTCACCTCACAGAATTACACCTTTCTCTTCATGAAGGAGTTTGCTAACACTGTGTTCCTGTAATCTGCAAAGTGATATTTGGGAGTGCACTGAGGCATATGGTGAAAAAGGAAATATCCTCAGATGAAAACTAGAAAGAAGGTTTCTGAGAAACTGTTCTCTGATGTGTGAATTCGTCTCACAGAGTTACACTTTCTTTTCCTGGAGCAGTCTGTTACCACTGTTTTTGGGGAATCTGAGAAGTGATATTTTTTAATTGCACCAAAGCCTAAGAAGACAAAGGAAATATCCTCAAATAAAAACTAGAGAAACCTTTCTGAGAAACTTCTTTGTGATGTGTGAATTCATATCACAGAATTACACCTTTCTCTTCATGAAGGAGTTTGCTAACACTGTGTTCGTGTAATCTGCAAAGTGATATTTGGAAGTGCAAAGTGATATTTGGTGAAAAAGGAAATATCTTCAGATGAAAAGTAGAAAGAAGGTGTCAGAGAAACTGCTCTCTGATGAGTGAATTCATCTCACAGAGTTACACTTTCATTTAGTGGCGCAGTCTGTTACCACTGTTTTTGGAGAATCTGAGAAGTGGTATTTATTTATCACATTGACTCCTACAAGGACAAAGGAAATATCCCCAAATAAAAACTAGAAAGAAGCTTTCTGAGAAACTTCTTTGTGATGTATGAATTCACCTCACATAATTGCACCTTTCTTTTTATGAAGGAGTTTGCTAACACTGTGTTCCTGTATTCTGTAAAGTGATATTTGGTTGTGTACCGAGGCATATGGTGACAAAGGAAATATCTTCACATGAAAACTAGAAAGAACATTCCTGAGAAACTGTTCTCTGATGTGTGAATTCATCTCACAGAGTTACACTTTCTTTTCATGGATCAGTCTATTACCACTGTTTTGGAATCTGCAAAGTGATATTTTTATTGCATTGAAGCCTATGGTGTAAAAGTAAATATCCTCAGATAAAAGCTAGAAAGAAGCTTTCTGAGAAACTTCTTTGTGATGTGTGAATTCATCTCACAGGATTACACGTTTTACATGACGGAGTTTGATAACACTGTGTTCCTGTAATCTGCAAAGTGATATTTGGGAGTGCACTGAGGCATATGGTGATAAAGCAAATATCCTCAGATGAAAACAAGAAAGAAAGTTTCTGAGAAACTGTTCTTTGATGTGTGGATTCGTCTCACAGAGTCACACTTTCCTGTCCTGGAGCAGTCTGTTACACTGTTTTGGGGAATCTGAAAGTGATATTTTATTGCATTGAAGCCTATGGTTACAAACAAATATCCTCGGATAAAAACTAGAAAGAAGGTTTCTGAGAAAGTCTTTCTGATGTGTGAATTCATCTCATAGAACTACATCTTTCTCTTCATGAAGAAGTTTGCTAATGCTGTGTTCCTGTAATCTTCAAAGTGATATTTGGGAATGCAGTGAGACATAGGGTAAAAAAGGAAATATCCTCAAATGAAAACTGGAAAGAAAGTTTCTAAGAAACTGTTCTCTGATGTGTGAATTCTTCTCACAGAGTTTCACATTCTACTCATGGAGTAGTCTGTTACCACCGTTTTTGGGGAATCTGACAATTGATATTTTGTGTTGCATTGAAGCCTACGTGGACAAAGAAAATATCCTGAAATGAAAGTTAGAAAGAAGCTTTCTGAGAAACTTCTTTGTGATCTGTGAATGCATCTCACATATTTACACCTTTCTCTTCATGAAGGAGTTTGCTAACACTGTGTTCGTGTAATCTGCAATGTGATATTTCTGACTGCACTGAGGCATGTGGTGAAAAAGGAAATAGCCACAGGTGAAAAGGAGAAAGAAGGTTTCTGAGAAACTGCTTTCTGATGTGTGAATTCATCTCACAGAGTTACACTTTCCTTTCATGGAGCAGTCAGTTACCATTATTTTTGGACAATCTTAGAAGGGATATTTTGGATCGTATTGAAGCCTATGCTAACAAATGAAATAGCCTCAAATAAAAACTAGGAAGAAGCTTCCTGAGAAAATTCTTTTTGGTGTTTGAATTCACCTCAGAGAATTACACCTTTCTCTTCGTGAAGGAATTTGCTAACACTGTGTTCGTGTAACCTGCGAAGTGATATTTGGGAGTGTACTGAGGCATATGGTGAAAAAGGAAATATCCTCAGATGAAAACTAGAGAGAATGTTTCTGAAAAACCATTTTTGATGTGTGAATTCATCTCACAGAGTTACATTTTCTATCCTTGGAGCAGTCTGTTATCACTGTTGTTGGGGTATCTGAGAAGTGATATTTTCATCGCATTGAAGCCTATGCAGACAAAAGTAATATCCTCAACTGAAAACTGGAAAGAAGC
>JABBCR010000612.1:0-27220 GCA_014849445.1 Cercopithecus mona | reverse complement strand
GCAGACACCATCCCAGGAATTGTTCTAATACTAATACTAAAATTGTTTAATACTTTACATTTCTTTTTTCCCAAGAGCCTATGAGTTACTTCGTCATAGTATTTGCTCTTTTTACATATTAAATTCAGGTTCTTAGGGTACCTGCCTAATGTCACACACCTAACCTGAGAAAGAACGCATGTCTCAGCCCAAGAGTGGGACCCAGAGCACGTAACTCTGCTTCAGTTCTCTAACGGACACCATCCTCCCTCCGCAGTCCACACTTGGGTTTAGTCTACGCTCTGTGGGTTTTATTAGGGAAACATAAAATGATTGAGGCATTGTTTCTAGAGTTTTGTAACCCTCAGAAATCATCCCCACTCAAAAGAAAATCAGTCACTTTTCCTCTATAAAACTTCAGTGACAGGAAAATAAATGCATCATTGTATAAAAATACAAAAATATAGAAAAAGATTTTTTCCATAAATAACTGTAAATTAAAAATCCATTGACAATTTTGTCACAGTAAATATGTGTTATATAGAAGTTATAAGAATCACATGTGGTTTTTCTCCATTAAAAACATAAGAACAAATGAGGAAATACTGTGAAGAACTAACAATGTTTCAGAAGCAGAACAAGCCGAGAGCCGTGCTTACCCTTTTGTTCCTAATAGAACATTTCAGAAGCAGAACAAGTGGAGAGCCGTGATTACCCTTTTGTTCCTAATAGAACATTTCAGAAGCAGAACAAGCCGAGAGCCGAGCTTACCCTTTTGTTCCTAATAGAACATTTCAGAAGCAGAACAAGTGGAGAGCCGTGATTACCCTTTTGTTCCTAATAGAACATTTCAGAAGCAGAACAAGCCGAGAGCCGAGCTTACCCTTTTGTTCCTAATAGAACATTTCAGAAGCAGAACAAGCCGAGACAGAGCTTACCCTTTTGTTTCTACCAGTACTGCCTGTCTTCTGGCACAACTCACCATCAGACGCTGTCTTGAACCTCACCTAGACGAGCTAGTGGTGTGTGGTCAGGTTAAGAGCACAAAGAGAAGTAAGAAGGTGACATCATGCCTGGTTTTACCATGTCCACCAGGGGAGTGGATGAAAGCTTTCCGTTGACACATCACCTCTGGGATTCGAAGAAGAATGCAATTAAGAGAGCTAAAGAAGTCAGTAGGTAGCTCTCCTGAACCATTCTGGTTTTCTTCTAATGGCTTTCAAAATTTTTACCTCTGTTTTTAAATGCAAACTCTTAACCAATATTTATAATAAGCTCAAATCTCATCATCAAAATCTTATCTATGAAGCATATGAGTTAATAGACAGCCTTTTTCACTTTACAAAATATATTCCATATATGTGTGAATCTTCATTTCAAGTAAATTTTATGAGATATTTTTCCTTTAATGTTTCATAGGCATAGAGTTTGAAATTCAGAGGTCAATTGATGTCTCAAAGATACCTCCACAAAAAGTACCTTGATCAAAACTAAAATTGACATCATCTCCTTCACTTCACCTTTTTCACTCTTCATTAGGACTCATTGTACTCTTTTTCCCATTACTCACTTGCAATCTAGATTGCCTTAGTGGTGCAGTTACTTTTTATATATTTGTTTTTGTTTTAAATACTGACATTAAAGTTACAGAAAAATCTAAAAAACACTGGTTGAATGTAAAATTTTAAACTTCTAATGTAATAAACCAGACAAAAATCGTGCTTTAATATATCTTGCCTTCAAATTACAAATATTTCTTGAGTGCACACCATGTATTAGACATTTGGACAAAGCAGGGAAGACGACAGAAGAAACCACACTGCCATCGTGGATCTTGCAGCCAAATTCTCTGAACTTTCCTCTACAGACATGCTCTGGAAACAGGTTGATCATTTTCCTGCATCATGGAGGTCTGTGCGTGACCACCCTTGTCTAGACAGTGTCCTGTTTTCAGGTGCACATTTGAGGGCTGGAGTCTCCTCTGACCCGCAGTGCTCCAGCCTGCAGGGGTTCTGTCCCGTCTCCTTTGCTACTTCATTTCTCGTAAGGTTCTGAGAGTGCAGGCCCTTGTGGGTGGACACTGCAGGGTGAGAGGAAGAAGTAAACGTGCTTTTTAACCTGCTTCTGATGAGGGTGCCGGTCAGCAGCTATAAGCAACAGGGACCATGGGGGCCTCAGGCTTCAGCCTCTGAGAGGCAGTTTCAGCCATTGGCGAGGCGGGCATCTGGGCAGCTGTACACCAGCAGGGCGGGGCTCTCCCCGCAGCCCTGGAGGGCAGAGTCCCCATCAGCTCAGCAGGGAGGGCACATGGGGCTCCAGTGGTGAGGACTCTTGGTCCTTGGATGACAACACTCCCCAGCCCGCTTCTCCCGCCTTCCTGTAGCCCTTTGCCACCTCTGTAACCAGCCTTCTGTGCTACGTCTCTTCAGTCTGAAATACGTAGTGTTTGTATAGATGACTGGACAGTATCTACTGGAGTTAATATCTATCAAAGTAATTACATCACAATTGCAATCTTCTAATAGTGAATAGTGACATTGTATTAAAATTTTTAACATTATCAATTACGCAGAAATAAAACTAATTATACAAAAAGCACTCTCTGAATAAGTTTTTCCCTAAGACAATCTACCATTTGATATACAGTGATTCAAACTTAATACACAACGTTGAATTACTTTTCCAAAAGCCTCATCAAATTTTGCTGCAGAATTAAACCTCACTTGCACCAGCTCTGAATTGTGTCTGCTTTTCCTTCTTAGTCAATTTCACAGGTGTATCATTATTTAACTTGCGTTTTTTGATTACCGATATGTTTATATAAGTTTTCATGTTTATCCAGGTAACTACTATTTTTGTGAAATGTTTTTATCCTTTTCCCATTTTTTCTATTGAAACATTTTCTTTAAGTGTTTTTTATAAATATGAACATGTTTTTGGTATGAAAATACTAACTGGCCAGGTGCAGTGGCTCACACCTGTAATCCCAGCACTTTGAGAGGCTGAGGCAGGTGGATCACCTGGGGTCAGGAGTTCGAGACCAGCCTGCTCAGCGTGGTGAAACCCCGTCTCTACTAAAAATACAAAATTAGCTGGTGTGGTGGTGGCGTGCTTGTAATCCTAACTACTTGGGAGGCTGAGACAGGAGAATTCACTTGAACCTGGGAGAAAGAATTTGCAGTGAGCCGAGATTGTGCCATTGTTCTCTCCAGCCTGGGCAAAAAGAGTGAAACGCTGTCTCAAAAAACAAACCAAAAAAAGACAGTAACTCTTTGTGAATGATATCAACTATAATGTCTTTCACTGTTTTGTGCTTACAAAGTCTTTATGCATTTGGGGATTATTTAAAGCATCTACCTTTACATTTTTAATGATGAACTTCAGAGGGTTTTGTGGTACATTTGAGTTGTAATACAGAAATAACTTATTTGGGTATCATATGCAGTGATTCACTAACATTATTACTTTTAAGTAAAATTCCAATGTTGAATATTTTCCTTCATTCATTCCAAAAATAATTACTCAATAACAGTTTTTTTCAACCACTATTCTAGGTTTTTTATGGTGAAAACAAAGATTCTGCCCACACAGAATTTATATACTAGTGGTAAATACAGGCAATAAGTTAATAAATATGTAATCAAATGTCAAGTATTAATAATTACAGTGAACAGGAAATAAAGGCAGAGATGAGATAGGAATGATTAGTGAATCTATTTTACACAGGCTACTTGGGAGCCCTTTACTTAGAAGGTGAAATTTCATCAGATCCATAAATCAAACAATGGAGTCAGTCATAAACAATGCGACAGAGATGCTTTAAGCAGAGGAAATAGAAAAAGTAAAGGCTGCGAGACTGAAAGTAACTTGCAACATTTGAAGAGCAGCAAGAAAATCTGTGGCCCCAGATTGAGGTGAGAAAGTTGGCCAAACATAGAAAATGGGGTTAGAAATGAAGCCAAGCAACAGGTCGTATAAAATCATGGTCCTTGGAAGGACCAGGGACAGTCAGAGGTATATTGAAAAAAGGGAAGACAAAAGCATGCACATGACACTCAAGAGAGTGAATGTGCATTTAGAAAAAGAAAGGAAATCTCAGTGAATGTTTGGCCCCTGTCTTCTAAGAACTCTTCAGGAAGTTTACCAAGCATGCTCACATAGTCTGTTCTGACTGCAGCCTGACTTCCCCTCCCTACCCCCACCCCACCCCACCATGCTACAAGCTCCCAGCAACTGCCAGCACTCAGAGAATCTCCAGAAAGTGAAGGGCCCCAGAGCTTTGACTCTCCTTGCTTCTTGGTAAATTCCACTCTGAGATATCACTGGAGGACCGACGGAGAGGAAAGACAAATGGGACAGGTATATGAGTATCAGTGAGAAGGCTTGAAGCAAGAATGGAGGAAAGGATTTGAGCTAGTCCTGGTGAGAGATATGGTGTGTCTGGGCAAGGTGTTTGGTGGAGGAGGTGAAGGTGGATTGCTATTTATACACACAGGAATTTTGGGGCTCGGCAGGTTGGCATGGAACGCTGAAACTGAAATTTGGGACTCCAGTTGCCCAGTACACATCTACATGAAGATTATGCAGCAAGGCTAGTGCATCCGCGAATCCAGAGTTCATAAGAGAAGGCAGTCCTGAGATCACGGGTGTGAGAACCAGTGTGTATGGAGGAAACAATGGGATTGCACAAGGAAGGAGGGTCAACATCCTATCCCAGGAGCCAGAGAGGGGAGGCTAAGTTTCCACATTATCTCTTCTTTTCCATTGGTCTTTCACTGAATTCCTTTAAAATACCTTGTTTTATTGGGTGTTCCCTCATGACAATTTCAAACATCTAGTGAAACAATTCTTGTCTTCCTGTATGTTCATGTTCAAAATAGTCAAGCTTTTAACAGTTTTTCCTTTCAGTTGATCTATTTGGCTAGGTTCAAAAGATCTAATCGTATGGATTGGAATACAATAAAATATATTTGGAAAGAGCTGATACTGTTAAAGTGTTGCAGATTTTTATAAACAAGCATGATAGGTCTTCCCAGGTATCCAAACACTAAGAGGTTGAGTCTGGATTTAAAATAATTTTAATAAAATTCTTCCACAATAATTCAGATTAAAAAAAATAATAAAAATATCTCAGAATAATTTTTTGAAGAGAATATTTTTATTTAAAAATACTTAAAAAGTATTAACAGTGACAGAAAAGCTACTGATACATGTATTTTTCAACAGTAATATTTATGGTGGAAACCCTGCTTAAGTTCTACCTTTTTTACATTTTAAATGTAAACAGAAAATATTTATGAAAGCAAAAATAAAATTTTAAGAACTATAAATGTATAAAACATGTCAAAAATTTTGTAAATGATTCTGAAGACACCATCAGAGATATAAAGAAGTGGAAAGATACATGCCCAGAACAAAGGAAGAGGGGCCACCACATTTATGGACTGGAGGTCAGGATATCAAGCCAAAGAGGACTTCAAGCCCTAAAATCTAAAACTTTCCATGACAGGTTTCAGGCTTGCTTTGGCTCCAAGATTTCTTTATTACTTCCAATTTCTCTTTTTCAGAATAGGAATGTCCATCCTACACGTCAGTGTCACTGTTGTATCTTAACAGCAGATAACTTGCTGTCCGGTTTCACAGGTTTTTAATTAACTTACTGAGTAAAATCCAAGTTGAATAATGTGCTAGAGAACTATTCTTAATACAAAGATTAAAAGCATTAGCAAGATGGAAGAGGAGGAGTTCCTATAATTGTATCCCCTCAAAGCAGCAATAATATAGCAGCCAACCAGGCACAAAAGTCCCTTGCTGGGAACTTCTGGATCTTGTTAGGAAGTGTCAAAACTGTGGTGAATCCCAGCACTGAAAAGAGCTATTTTGAGAAGGCAGGACCTCACCCAGGTGGCAGGCTCACTGACTGTGGTCCTGGCTACAGACACAGAAATAACATCCCTCGGGACTCAGCTAGAGCCCTGTTAGGCATTGTTCCTGCCACCTGAACCATCTGCCAATGGGCCCGGGGCAGTCACACTAACGAGTACCTCAGGTAACAGGCCTGCTGACCTTAGTTCTAGCTCTGGACCCTGAAGCAGTCCATGACCCAGCTCCAGCCTCCCTCAGCCAGAGTCTGGGAAAAGACCTTCCCCCGCACAGAGACCTGCCAGGAGACAACCCTGTTCATGTGCTTAGAGGCGGGCCCACAACACTAGGTCCAATGCCAATCTTGAAGCAGCTCTGTTGCTTGGCACCCTTTTCCATTGCTCAAGAGCAGTCCTGCCCACTCAGTGACCTCCTGGGTGACACATTCATTGATGCCCCCATAAACAAGACTTCTGACATCAGTCAGCTGGAGTTCCTGAATCAGCCCTCTTATCCAGCTCCAGTTTCCATTCAGCCACAGCTTGGGGATGTCTTACATTTACGGGGACTATGCAGGAGGTACACCCATCCATGCAGGACAGAAGACCTCAGACTCAGCTGTGGTCCATGACAGCCCTGAGACTCAGATCCAGGCCTTCTCAACTATTGTCTGGGGACAATCCTTCCTGCCTAGAGACTTTCCCACCAGTGTAATGGGAGCCCTTCGAGGGACTCAATAGAATCCACACCCATCTCTCTACCTGGTAATAGGCCTGCCATCTACGGAACCAAATGTGAACCCTGAAGCAGTGTCCTAGTGATAGCCCTATTGACCAAGTTCTACCCAGGGACCAGACAGGATTTATCCTCAACTCGACTTCTGGTAACAAGCTTGCCAACTGAAAATTCTGCTGTACACCCAGGAGTAGCCACATGACATAGCTCTAACCTCGCTCAACTGCAATCCTGGAGGTAATTCTTATTAGCCTAGAGAAACAACAGGAGAATGTCTTTACCTACTGAAACCAGTCTACACAGACCAGAAGAGCTGTTTGTACCTTCAGATGTGCACACATCAATGCACAGCTACTTGAGTCACAAAAAATCAGGCAAATGTGACACCACCAAAGTAATAAATACCACCAAACTAGTAAAGCTCCATTAACCATCCCCAAAGAAATGGAAATCTATGAATTGCCTGACAATTTTAAAATTATGTTAAATAGAATCAAAGAGCTTCAAAATAACAAATCTAAAGGTAATGAAAAAAATGCATAAACAAAATGAGAAATTTAAGATATTGAAATCATAAAAGAAAAAAATTCTTGCATTGAGAAGATTTGTAGTCAAATTTTCAACACTAGTACTGTAATGGAGGTGTGTAAATCATGTTAACTTCAGTGTAAAGCTTATGAAGTGTTCTGAATACAATTACAGAAGTGAAAAGTTCAACAGAGTACTTTAACAACATGTTTCATCATACAGAGAAAAGAAGCAATGAACTTGAAGTTAGATCATACACATAGAGGAACAAAAATTAAAAAATGCAGAAGCATCTGGGAACTATGGGACAACATCAAGCAAATATGTATGTGCATTATGACATTCACAGGAGGAGGAGAGAGAAAAAGCTAAAATGACAAAATTTAACTTTGTGAGGGATAGGAACATGCAGATTCATAAAGTTCAAAGGAACCCAAGCAAGAACAAACCAAAACATTATACCTGAGACATATTTACGATCAGTTTGTCAAAAGTCAAAGACAATTCTATAATTTGGAAAAATATGGATGAGGCCAGAGGACAATATTTTAAATAAGCCTGATATAGGACAAATTTTGCACAATTTCATTTATATGTGAAGCATCAAATAGTCAAACACGTAGAAACAGAGTAAAATGTTGGTTACCAGAGTTTGGAGTGACAAAGGAAGAGAAGATGTGGGTCAAAGGATACAAAATGTTATTTAAGCAGGAGAAATAAGTTCAGGAGGTTTATCGTACGTCATGGCGACTACAGTTTCAACAATCATATACTTGAAAATTGCTAAGAAAGTAAGTATAAGAGTACTCAGCACATGAAATGATCACTTGAACCCGGGAGGCGGAGGTTGCAGTGAGCCAAGGTCATGTCACTGCACTCCAGCCTGGGTGACAGAGTGAGACTTCATCTTAAAAAAAAAAAAAAAATCTCCCAAGAAAAGCCTAGGACTAGAAAACTACATAGTGAATTTGTCCAAGCTCTTCAAGAATTAACACATATCCTTCTCTAATTTTTTCAAATATTTGAAGAGGAAAAACACTTCCAAATTCATTACTGAAGCCAACATTCCCTTTAAACCAAAGCCAGGTAAGAACACTAACCCCCAAAATATTATAGGTCAATATTCCTGACAAACAGCTTTCACAATATTATAGGTCAACATTCCAGACAAACAGCTTTCATAATTTTGATAAAAATTAACAAAATACTAACAAACCAAATTAAGCAGTGCATTAAAAGCATACTTCACCATAATCAAGTGGGATTTATTCTTAGATGTATAAACCAAAAGTATCTGAGACAGGTCTCAACAGTTTGAAAGTCCATTTCACCAAGGTTAAGGACATGCTCAGAAAAAAGAACACAGAATTACAGAAATAGACTGTGGTCTGTGCTTTTCTTTAAAGATAATTTTGAGGACTTTAATATTTGAAGGGGAAAGCAGGCTAGAGGGGAAAGAGGGAGAGTGTGATAATCCACAGGCTGTAAGAAGAAAAGCAGCAAAGGAACGGGTAGGTGAAGAGTCATGTATTCCTTTCACACTCAGGAGAAGGATCCTCGCTTTACGTGAGGTAAGGAGAACATGGAGTAACTGCCTGTTACTCTAACCTTTTATCTGTAGCTAACCAATTAGGAACACATACACACACACACACACACACACACACACACAAAACAAAAGGAAAGGCAGTTTCTTGCATAACAGCTTTCAGCTTAATATCTTTTTTCCTTTAGGCATAGTCAGTTGGGGTCCCAAGTTCCCCCCCACCCCCAGATGCCAAGATGGTTGAACATACACCAGTCAATAAATATGCCACATTAACAGAATAAATGACAAAAACAATTGTTCACCTCAACAGACACAGAAAACGCATTGGATAAAATTCAACATCTTTTCATGATAAAAACTCAGCAGATTTGTTATAGAAGGAATGTACCTTTACATAAGAAATCTCACAGCTAAATCATACTCAATGGTGAAAAACAAAGATTTTCCACTAAGATCAAGAAAAAGACAAGAGTGCTCACTCTCTCTGCTTCTATTCAACACAATTCTGGAAACTCTAGCCAGAGCAATTAGGCAATAAAAAGAAAAAGGGCTTTCAAATCAGAGGAAGTTAAATTATCTTGCCATATGTTTGCAGATGGCATGATTTTACATATAAAAAACTCTAAAGACTCCATCAAAATCCCTTCAGAGTTAAAGAATTCAAGAAAGTTGCAGGATACAAAATCAACATATATAAATCAGTAGTATTTCTATACACCAAAAAGGAACCATCCAAAAATGTAATTAAGAAAAGAATACCATTCCCAATGCCATCGAATAGAATAAAATACATAGGAATAAATACAGCTGAGGGGGTGAAAGATCTGATCACTAAAGAGAAGATAAATAATGGAAAGATCTCTCATGTTAATGGGTTAGAATAACTACTATTCTTTAAATGTCCATATTACTCCAGAAAATGTCTGATTCAGTGTAACCCCAACTAAAATTCCACAGGCACTTTTTACATAAATAGAATAAACCAATTCTAGAAATTTTGTGAATACTCAAAATTATTGAATAGCCAAAGCAATATTGATTTAAAAAAAAAAAAAAGTCAGAGGCTTCAGACTGATTTCAAGCTATATTACAAATTATAGAAATAAACTCATGCTTATACAGTCAATTAGTCTTTGATGAGGGTGCCAAAAATGCAGCATGAAGAAAAGGTAATCTGTTCAATAAATGACATTGGGAAAACAGGATATATACACATGCAGAGGAATGAAACTGGACTCTTATCCTACACTATACCCCAAAACCAAATCTAAATGGATTGAGGACACAAGTGTAAGACCTGGATTGTAAAAGTCCTAGATGGTGACGTGGGGGAAACGGCTCTTTGACACTGATCTCGGCTATGATATTTTTTGATGACACAAATTAAGGCAACAAAAGCAAAATAAATAAGTAGGACTACATCAACCTCCAAAAACTTCTGCACAGAAAAGGAAACAACAAAATGAGAAGGTAATCTCTGCAATGGGAGAACATATTTGCAAACCATATTTTGGATAAGGAATTAGCATCCAAAATATAAAAATAAACTGACATGAATCAGTACCAAAAATCAAATTACCCAACTTAAAAATGGTAAAGACGGTGTGAAAAGGCATTTTTTCAAAGAGAGCGTACAAATAGCCAACAGGCGAATGAAAGGATGTCCAACATCACTAATCATCAGGGCCATGCAAATCTAAACCACAATGGGGTATCAGCTCACACCTGCTAGGATGGCTGTTACCAGACCAACAATGCATAACACGTGCTGTCATGTGTGTGGAGAAAATGGAACCCTTGTACATGTACATTGCTGGGAGAAATGTAAGTTACAACAGCCTGTGTTGAAAACTGTATGGTAGTTCTATAAAGAGTAAAAATAGAGCGACTATATAATTCAGCAATCCCACTCTGTACACTTTCCTGAGGTCAATAATATAATTATATAAATAATGTGATGACAACTACTAACATTGTTAGTCTTGTCTCTGGTGTCCATTTGAGCAGTTTTGCCCATTTGTTTAATTACAGCAATTTCTGAAACCAAATTTTACCGACCTCTAACAATGCCCTCTTACATTATGAGTGAGATTTCTGTGCCACTTGAAGGCATTTACTTCCACATTCAGATCTCTGTACACAAACCCAGACAAACTGCCTTCATGCCCTGCAGGAATAATTTTCAGTGAGAAGCAAAAGTGTTCAGTGGATGTGCCATGTAAAGCGAGTACTTGTCAGTTCTCTCCAAGATGCAGCAGGCATGGAACGCTTGGCTTCCATTCACTGTGAATCGGGCAAGGTCAGGGCTGTGCCAAGGGGAAGCAAATTAACAGCTTCGAGATTCAGCTCGAGATCCGGCTTCTTGCATATTAGTTAGAGCAAGTATATTTCTCTCCTAATTTCTCACATTCCAGAAACACTAGACACATGCATTGTTTTGTTAATGAAAATGATAGTGAGCTGATGCTCATAGATCGACAGAAGTTATCTCTGTAGCATGATATACGTCTGGCAAACTGAAGGCTAGTGACAAGTTTGCAACCATTTTGCTGGTTTTCCCAGTTTCAGAAGAAACATACTGAGGGGGTTAAGCTTCCCTAAATCTCCATTATCCCACGAGACTGTTACAATATTTACTCTAACCGTAGTAGACGATTGTCTGTAACAGACTAAATCCTAAAGAAACTAAATGTGGAAATACTTTTATTTACATACAATAGAATAGATGAACCTATTATCTCTTTGAATTTTAAAATGAATTCATTTTTCCTTTAGGTGGTTTTGATAGTCAAACAATGTTAAAACTATTGGCGTTTACATGATAAAACTAACTTTAGCCTTTGGAAAAAATGTGTTTCTACTTACTGAGCTACAGTAGCAGAAACATTGAAAGCCAGAGGCTGCCAAGTGAACCGAGGTTTACAGTGTATTGCAAAGTGAGGAGCAGCCGACACTCCTCTAGGGCTCTGCTAGGATTCCAAGTCTTTACACGAGTGTCCTCCAGGGGTAAAGTGTTTACAACCGAGTCTCAGACTAAAATGATCAGTGAACCTGGGATGGGAGAGGAGATAACAGGCATCCTATAAGGTCTTTCATAGGTCAGCTATTGCAGCACAGTTTATAAAAAAGATATTAAATCTAAGGAGATAAATAGGAGCAATAGGTAGTGTGGAGGGAAAAAGCCAGGTACAAACAAGAGGGAAAATGAGTGACTTTGTGCTGGGGACCCTGGAACCTGAGGGCAAAAGAGAGGAGAGACAGAGAATAAAGGAATTCTAGAAAGAGGAAGGGGACGATGCTCGCTATTTACAGCTTTTCCTGGTTCAGTCTTGGCTGCATCAAGCTCCTCACAGCCCCGGTGACATCTTTGTTGCGGAGACTGTACACGAGGGGGTTGAGCACAGGAGTGAAGATGGTGTAAAAGGCGGACGTCGCCACGTCCTGCTCAGCTGTGTGGTAGGAACTCGGGAGCACGTAGGTGTAGAAGGAGGCACCAAAGAACAGCAGCACCGTGATCATGTGGGAGGAGCAGGTGGCCAAGGCCTTCCTGCGGCTGGTGGCAGAATTCCTCCTGTGGATGAGGCACAGGATGAGGGTGTATGAGCCGGAGATGATTGTGACAGGGACGAGAAGCATGAGGATGCAGCACAGGTACATGAGTGTCTTATAGAGGGAGACGTCAGAGCAGGAGAGCTTCAGCAGGGCAGGAGTCTCACAGAAGAAACTCTGGAGTTTCCTAGACTGGCCAAGGGGGAAGCTCATGGTAATTGGGGTGAGCAACAAACCATCAACCATTCCCAAACCCCAGCAGGCTGACACCAGGAGCTGGCACACCCTCTGGTTCATCAGCAGAGGGTAATGGAGGGGTCTGCAAACAGCAGCATAGCGGTCACAGGCCATGGCAGCCAGGAGGAAAACCTCAGCTCCAGCCAGGGTCAGGTAGAAGAACATCTGGGTCCCACAGCCTGCCGGGGAAATGGTGTGATCTCCAGTGACCCGGCCTACAAGCATCTTGGGCACAGTCACGCATATGTACGTGAGATCCATGAGAGCGAGCTGGCTGATGAAGAAGTACATGGGGGTGTGGAGGCGGGGCTCCGAGTGGATGAGGAGGATGAGGAGGGTATTCCCAGCAAGGGCCATCAAGAAAAGAATGAAGGTCAAAGTGGAGAGGAGGGCAGCATGCTTGCTTTCAGCAAAGAGTCCCGTGAGAATGAAATCGGTGCTGGCAGTTTGATTCTGAGAAGTTGGATTCCCTGAGCACATGACTGGCTCACAGTTTCCACTTGAGGGAAAAAAAAAAAGAGTCATTAGTTTTGAATCTTTCCTATGTACATGGCTTTCCTAACCTTTCTCTGGTAAGACATACGCTTTGAGTTATTTTTCTAAAACTTGAGTTAAACTGATGTAAAATCCTAAGTTCAAATCTTAGAGAGATCAAGTCGCATGTCGGCCACAAGCTAAAATGAAATACGAAACAGATGTAGGGAGGTGACTCTTCATGAGCCAAGTCAAGAGTGAAGACATGTGCACTCTTTACGTCTTATTTATTTCCCCCCAGAATTAATACACGTACACTGGCCTTGTGGGATGGCTCGAGACCTAAGTAGGGAACGTACATTAGGTCTGTCACACAGTGTTAGTGTTGGGTTGAGTTTTCACGAACTTTTGGATGCAGTAGCTCATCCAGGACTCAGTGATGGAAATCACAGCTGATGTTAATATTGTTAATGGTACAAATATCATAACTGATACCATGAAATAAGCTGAAACTTTGAAATCTCCTTGAATTTCTCTACCATGATACATCTCCATTAAAGTCCACTTTCCTCATGAAAACTTTTCAGCTTACTCTGCTGTTCCTCACAAGATTGAGTTCCAGAAGCAGCACTGCCTGGGGCAGAGGAGCGGAGGGAGAGTCCCGCCTGCCTGCGGAGAGTAGCTCAGAGTGCAGAACTAGTGCGGAGCGGGAGAGCAGCAGGAGGGACGGTGAGCCCTCTCCCAGTCCCCAGTGACATCTAAGGCATTTAATTTATTAACTGTCATGCAGAGAAATATTTTTACAAGAAATCACAGCAGTAAATGGGGCAGATGCCCTAAATATCAAGTATTTAGTTGAAATATAAAAATATTAATTTTCATTTTACTGATACCATTTATCCCCCAAAATCATGCCTAAAATGTCCAAAATTCCATGCGTAGTGATTGAAAAATGAAGTTAAAGACAGCACTTGGGGCAGTTGTGTCCAATCTTTCATAAAACCGCAGCCCTGCAACCAAGCCTCGGGGTCCTCTTGTCCTGCATCTCCTTTGCATAACAGACTAAACCGCCACCCCTCCCATCAATTCAGAGCTTTGCTCAGTAACTGCTTTGTCTGAATATTTGTGTCTCATTTTCCAGTTGAATTGTTTCAATCACGCTTGACACAATTGTCTCAAAGTTAAGAAGCCCAGTAACTTCTAGACTAATGAAGAGTCAGGAGACCCATGACTGAGGCCTGGTCATCCTCAGGGTTGCTGTACTGCAGTTTAGAGAAATAATGCTGAGGAAAATACTAATAGTGACTGAGGCACGTGGAAATGCAAAGTGAAATATAATGCACTATTCCTAGGGCCAAAAAAGAAAAAACAAACCTGGGACTTCAGGAAACCTAAAGTCAGAATTAGGAAGATACAGCAACAAGAGTCAGGTATCTTTGTTCCTTACTTACCCCGTTTATAAAGCACTGAAGAGACGGGTTACCAACACACCTTTCAACAAAGAGACAGACACGGCACATATAGCACAAACCTTTTTGCTCCACCTGTTCTGCTGCATCAGAGAATAAATCGAAGCCACGCCAGCTCAGTGAAGCTGCTTTCACCATGCTAAGGCCAAAGCAAGGGCTTTAAATTCAGAATGCAAAATGAGGAAATTACATCAGTTTCTTCACTTTAGGGAATTGAGGTGAGTGTTTATTGCTTAATCATTTGCATTTTTTTTTTCTGCTAATTAATCTTCCCTGTACTTGGCATCATCTCTTCCCTGGAGCTTCTACTTTCTTTAAGACCATCTCAGAATCCACTATTTTGGTATTTTTGTTTTGTTTTGCTATTTTTGATTGATAGATTCTAACTTTCCACTCATGGTCCCTGTGGGAATTAAACATATTTTCCATTTATGCAGTGCGTCTATCCAAAAGCAAATCCATCTTTTTCATGACATTGTACATTTTTTAAACAACTTCATTTTTCTAGTTTGAAATTCTATTTTCATATCGGACATTTAAAATCAGCTCTTTGTAAAAGCAAATCTGAATTTCACAAAGGGAGGATCATGCAAAACCAGTGTCAGAAGTCTGTAAACTAAATATAAAATCTTAAGTCCCTTAATCAACTAAACAGACTCCTCTAGGCCAATAGGACCTCAGGAAACCTGAAAAGCTTAATTCCAGGACATAACAAGAAGGGAGACACACTTCATTATACCCCCCTCTTTTGGAGTTTAGGCACAACTGACCAGCATTAACATTGAAAGAGAGATCCTAAGACTGACAAAACAGACTCTTAGGGGCAACAAGATACCAAATTCCAACCTGACTCTGCTATAGCATCACATGACAGATAGCAGACCCCGAGGGAAATCAAAATATTCCACCCCAAAGTATGTCTTATGACAGATTTTGAAATGGCCCTGCAAAGCCATCCTTTGTGGGGAAAATTTGCATCTATAGAGACTCTCCATTAACACAGCTGGGGCTTTCCCAGACTCAGGAGAAAATATCTGAGTCTGACAACCTTCGAGGTTCTAAAAAAACATTGACCATTGATTATATTTGGTTCCAATTAATTGTGTAATCTTAGTGAAGACACTGAAAGCTCTGAGTATCACGTTGTCAGAATCAAATAAAAGGAAGAGTATTATGTACTTGCTATGCTTCTGTGAATCTTAACATCTGTGAATCTGATGACCGAATGTGATCTAAGATTTCTCCATGACAGAGTGACCTTCCACATCACCGCTATCCTTAAAAGCTCAGAGACTTCCCTTGAAATATTAGTCTAATCGAATTTACATTATATAATTTGGGAATGAAAAAGAACAGGAAAGGGAGCCACTTTTCTCAGTGCCTACAACGTTCCAACACTGTGCTTAGTCCTTCTCAGTATGTCAAATGTACAAGTACTGAGTAGTGTATTCATCCCTGTGTACAGTCACCCCAGTGTAGTCATCCCTCAGTATCTGTCTTACTCTAACAACTAATGCAATATGAACACTATGTAAATAGTTGTTATATTTTTTAGGAAATAATGACAAGAAAAAGTTCTAGAGGATAGAGGATGGAGCAAGAGGGCAGAATAGAAGGTTCCATGGATCATCCCCCTGCAAGAACACCAATTTAAAAACTACACCAAAAACCACCTTTACAAGAATCAAAAATCAGGTGAGCACTCCAAGTACATGGAATTAAATTCATATTTCTGAATGAGGCCCGGAAGAAGTCAGAAAAACAGAATTGCATCACTGACACTACCACTCCTTCATCCCCCCAACAGTGGTGGTGTGGTATGGAGAGCTTCTCTGTGCACTGGGGAGAGGGAGAGCCAGCAATTTTAAGACATTGAACTCAGTGATGCCCTTGTTATAGCAGAAAGAAAACCCAGACCAAATGCAGCTGACACCCACCATGGAGGGAGCATTTAAACCAGCCGTTGCTAGAGGGGAATTGCCAATCCCAGTGTTTGGAACTTACTTGAGCTACCCAAGCCTCACCATGAAGGGCTAAAGTGCTCCGGAGCCACAGACAAACCTGAAGGGGAGTCTAGGCCACAAGAGTTGCAAGTCCTAGTGCTGAACTAGGCCCAGAGCCAGTGGACTGGGGGGTCACCTGACCTGTTAAAACACAAGCCAGGGCAGGTAACCTCATCCCCTAACCTCAGGCTCCACAGCCTGTGACTCCAAAGGAGGCCTCTTTCTTCTGCTTGAGAGGAGAGGGAAGTGTGAGGAGGACTTTGTCTTGCATCTTGGATACCAGCACAGCCACAACAGGTTGGATACCAGCCAGAGTCATGAGACCCCCTTTCCAGGTCCTAAATTTCTAGACACACACTGGGTCAGAAGGAAATCTGCTGCCTTAAAGGGAGAGACTCAGTCCTGACAGTATTCATCACCTCCCAACTGAAGAGCTCTCAGGCTCCAGATAACCAGTAGTGACACCCAGGTACTACATCAAGGGCCTTGGGTGAGACTCTGAGACATGCTGGCTTCAGGTGAGACTCAGCATATTACCAGATATGGTGGCTATGGGGCAAGACTCCTTCTGCTTGAGAAAAGTGGACAGAAAATTAAAGGAAATTAAAGGAGACTTTGTCTGGCACTTTAGTGCAACTATTGTTATCATTGTTATTCAAAATATTATTGGAAGTCCTTGCTAGAGCATCAAACAAGAGAAATATAAATATATATATATGCGTGTGTGTATATACATACATATGTATACACACACACACACATATATATATACGGCATCAAACTTGAAAGGTGAGTAAAATTATCTTTGTTCACAGATGATAGGACCTTATACTTGGAAAAACCTAGAGTCTCCCCAAAAACCTATTATAACTAATAAATTCAGGAAAGTTGCAGGACACAAAATCAACATACAAAAGGCAGTAGATTTCTAGATGTCAATAGCAAATAGATTAAAACAGAAATTGAAAAAGTAATCACATTTAGGACAGCCACAAATAAAATTAAATAGGAATTAACCAAAGAAGTGAAAGAGTTCTATAATGGTAACTATAAAACATTAATAATTGAAGAGGACACTACAAAATGAAAACATATTCCAGGTTCATGAACCAAAAGAATCAATATTGTTAAAATATCCATAGTACTCAATCTATAGATTCAATGTTATCCTTATCAAAATACCAATGACATTTCTTACAGATCTAGAAGACACTATCGTAACATTTGTATGAAAGCATAAAACACCCAGAATAACCAAAATTATTCTAAGCAAAACCACCAACCAACCAACCCACCAAAACTGGAGGAATCCCATTGCTTGACTTCAAATTATACTACAGAGCTACCATAACCAAAACAGCATGGGTCTGGCATAAAAACAGATACATAGACCAATGACACAGAATAGAGAACTCAAAGAAATCCACACACCTACGGTGAACTCATTTTCTACAAAGTTGCAAGGAACAGATGCTGGGGAAAAGATTGACTCTTCAATAAGCAGTACTGGGAAAAGTGGATATCCATATGAAGAAAAATGAAACTAGTCCCATCTTCTCACCATATACAAAGATAAAGTCAAAATGGACTAAAGACTAAGACCTCAAACTCTGAAACTATCACAAGAAAACATTGGAGAAAATCTCCAGGATATTTGTCTGGGCAAATATTTCTTGAGTAATACTCCATAACATAGGCAACTCAGGCAAACATGGACAAATGGGAGCACATTATGTTAGAAAGCTTCTGCACAGTGAAGGAAATAATCAACAGAGACAACCCACAGAATGGAAGAAAACGTTTGCAAACTACCCACCTCACAAGGAATTAATAACCACAATACACAGGGAGCTCAAACAAATCTACAGGAAAAAATCTAATAATCTGATTTAAATATTGGTAAAAGATTGAATAGACATTTCTCAAAAGAAGACAGACAAAAGTCAAAAGCAGGCACATAAAAAGGTGCTCAACATTGATCTGAGAAATGCATATCAAAGCTACAATGAGATATCCCCCAATTAAAACAGCTCTTATACAAAAGATATGCAATAACAAATGCTGGTGAGGACATGGAGAAGAGGGAACCCTCATAAACTCTTTGTGGGAATGTAAAGTTGCATTTAAAGTTGTATTTAAAGGTGCAACAGAGACCAGTTTGGAGGTTCCTCAAAAAACTAAGAATAGAGCTAACATATCCAGCAATCCCACTGCCGGGTATATACCCAAAAGAAAAGAAATATACTGAAGAGATACCTACACACCCACGCTTGTTGGAGCTCCATTCACGATAGCTACAATTTGGAGGCAACCTATGTGTCCAACAGATGAATGGGTAAAGAAAATGTGGTACTTACACATGATGAAGTACTGCACAGCCACAAAACATAATGAGATCCTGTCATTTGCAACAACATAGATGGAATTGGAGGTCATTATGCTAAGTGAAATAAGTCAGGCACAGAAAAACAAACATTGCATGTTCTCAGTTATTTGTGGCACCTAAAAATCAAAACAATTGGACTCATGGAGACATAAATTAGAAATATGCTTAGCAGATACTGGGAAGGGCACTGGGGGGATGAAGGGGTAGGTGGGGATGGTTAATGGATACAACAAAGTTGTTAGAATGAATAAATTGCATTACCATGTCAAAACATCTCATGTACCCTATAAATCTATAGACCTACTACATAACAAAAAAATAAAATTTTTAGAAAAGTCTGTACCAATGTGACCATCATAAGCCTAATTATATTTTCAATCCATCATTGGTTAAGTCCATGATTGGTTGAATCCTCAGATGCAGAACCCAACACATAAACCCAACTGTAGAAGCTGATATTGACACCAGGAAACAGAATGAGCATATTCTCTCCTTGGCTGGTAACCACCCTGTCTTCCAACATTGCTTCTTCCAATATCTCCGAGTATCTTTAAACCACACACTTTCATATTCCTTCATAACTTCTCGTATCCTGCTTCCTTGCTGTGAATTTACCAAATGCATTTCTGTATAAACTCTACCAGTCATAAATGCTCAGATAATATGACAATTTCTGTATGAAGGCTTGCTCTACTCTTAATCAGTGAGAACTCTCGCACCTGAGATATCACAATCCTTTTATACTCTTCACACAAGCCTCAACTCACTTACTCTTGTATTTTAAGTTTCAATGACAATTCCACATGACTAATATGTATATGTATAATTAAAAATTACTTTAACGGGCTATCTAAATGCTGCATAGGTATGAAAGTTAAAAAACTAAGTGTTTAAAAATCACAGGTGGAGGGTTGATACATAAAATTGCAAAATTCTCTCTAGATACATTTTAGGTACTGTTATGAAATTCTTAATGAGCTGTACACTTATGATTTTTATGGATATACTTCAATAGTTGTATAAACTTCATGTATAGCCACAAATATAAACATATTCAAGAACATAAAATGACAAAATGGTCAACAAATTTATCCATCATCTTGGGTCCTTGAGAGACTTTTGATGAGTGGATCCCAAGTACCATCTGACAGATTTACAGTGTGAACATCACATAAACAATGTTTTTGTGCAGCTTGAGATGTTACTATGGCATTACCTTGTCCATTCTAATCCATAATTATATTTAAAGTGGCAACAGTGCTCCCTATTTTATGTTCATAACATATCTTTCATGACCATATCATACGTTTTACCTATTCACTGTTTGGGGCTTTGTTATCACACGAGGAGACCAAAATATATTTATTTTCTTCTCTATTGTTTTCTAACATTAGCACTGTGCCTGGAATATGTTACTTTTGCACCAACCTAACAGTAAAAATTGATTATTTGTTAAATAAAGGAAGGAGGGAAAATGGTTAGAAAGATTAGTGCAACTCTTTTAGAGATAAATTTAGTAATATCTTATAACATTGAAGATGTTCTTTCTTCACTACCTAAGACTTCCAAGGAGATTATACAAGGAAGACACTCTGGTACTCTATAAAGCATGAAAAAAGTGGTAAACCTAAGTATTCATATAAAGAAAATGCACATATGATCAATATTAATACCAATTTATTATGAACATTTCAATAAGTTGAAGAAAAATATATATTGTAGAATGATCAGTGTGCTACCATTTAAATATATCCTGCTAAAATATTACATTTGGACACATCTGCAATAAAAATATTAAAAATTGATAGGGAAGTTACACACCTACTGTCTAAAAAATTGGTCTGAGGACACTAAGACAGGGAATTTAAGAGCACAGGTAAGAGTTTGATGTATCTGTAAAATAGATATCCTCCTGTTTTTGAGTTAGGACCTTGCTCTGTCACCCAGGCTGGAGTGCAGTAGTGCAGTGGTGCAATCGTGGCTCACTGCAGCTTCAATCTCCCAGGTTCAAGTGATCCTCTCACCTCAGCCTCCTGAGTACCTAGGATTACAGACACGTGGCACTATACCTCCCTAACTGTTTAAATTTAATTTTTGTAGGGATGAGGTCTCACTATGTTACCCAGGCTGGTCTCAAACACCTATCCTCAAGCACTCCTCCCACCTCAGCCTTCCAAAATGTTGGGATTATAGGCATAAGCCACTGCACCCCTGGATGATGTACATATATATATGTGTGTGTGTGTATGTGTGTGTATATCTATCTATATAGATACATATATATATAATTTCAATAGGTTTTGGGGAGCAGGTGGTGTTTGGTTACATTAATAAGTTGTTTAGTGGCAATTTCTGAGAATTTGGTACACTCATCACCCAAGTAGTGTACACTGTACTC
The DNA here is from genome assembly GCA_014849445.1 of Cercopithecus mona. Lineage (NCBI taxonomy): Eukaryota > Metazoa > Chordata > Mammalia > Primates > Cercopithecidae > Cercopithecus > Cercopithecus mona. Next base: position 6,051 of record JABBCR010000612.1, on the reverse strand, counting down.
AATGCGTATTCTTTTATCCTTCACCTGCTCCCACCCTTTCCCCCAAGTCCACAAAGTCTATTGTGTGTATATATATATATTTTCTTTATCCACTCATTGATTGATGATCATTTGGGCTGCTTCCATATTTTTGCAAATGTGAAGTGTAGTGCTGTAAACATGTACGTGCAAGTATCTTTTTCGTATAATGACTTATTTTCCTCTGGGTAGATATCCAGTAGTGGGATTGCTGGATCAAATGGTAGATCTACTTTTAGATCTTTAAGGAATCTCCACACTGTTTTCCATAGTGGTTATACGAGTTTACATTTTCACCAAGAGTGTAAGTGTTCCCTTTTCAGCACATCCACACCAATGTCTAGTTTTTAAAAAAATTTTTGATTATGGCCATTCTTGAAGGAGATGACATTGCATTGTGGTTTTGAATTTCGTTTCCCTGATAATTAGTGATGTTGAGCATTGTTTTCATGTTGGTTAGCCATTTGTATATTTTATCTTGAGAATTATCTATTTGTGTCCTTAGCCCACTTTTTGATGGGATTGTTTTGTTCTTGCTGATTTGAGGTTCTTGTAGATTCTGGATATCAGTCCTTTGTTGGATGTATAGACTGAAGATTTTCTCCCACTCCATGGGTTGTCTGTCTACTCTGATGATATCTTTGCTGTGCAGAAGCTTTTTAGTTTAATTAAGTCCCATTTATTTTTTGTTGTTGTTGTTGCATTTGCTTTTGGGTTCTTGGTCTTAGTCTTTGCCTAAGCCAATGTCTACAAGATCACATTTTCTCACATTATCTTCCAGAATTTTAATAATTTCAGGTCTTAAAGTCTTTGATCCATCTTGAGTTGCTTTTTCTATAAGGTTAGAGATGAGGTTCCAGTTTCATTCTTCTACATGTGGCTTGCCCATTTTCTCAGCACCATTTGTTGAAGAGGGTGTCATTTCCCCACCTTTATGTTTTTGTTTGCTTTGTTGAAGATCAGTTGGCTGTAGTATTTGGTTTTATTTCCGGGTTCTCTATTCTGTTCCATTGGTCTATAGACTGATATTTAAGACAGTACCAAGCTATTTTGGTGACTATGGCCTTATAGGATAGTTCGAAGTCTAGTAATGTGATGCGTCTGGTTTCATTCTTTTTTTCCTAGTCTTGCTTTGGCTATGTGGGCTTTTTTTTTGGTTCCATATGCATTTTAGGATTGTTTAGGATTGTTGTTCTGTGAAGAATGACGGTGGTGTTTTGATGGGAATTGCATTGATTTTGTCCATTGCTTTTGGCAATATGGTCATTTTCAATTATTGATTCTACCTACGCATGAGCATGGGATGCGTTTCAATTTGTTTGTGTCATCTATGATCTCTTTCAGCAGTGTTTTGTAGTTTTCCTCATAGACGTCTTTCACTTCCTTGGTTAGGTATTCCTAAGTATTTTTATTTTGCAGCTATTGTAAATTGGGTTGAGCTCTTGATTTGAATCTCAGTTTGGTAGCTATTGCTGTATTAACAGAGTTACTCTGAGTTGTGTACATTAATTTTGTATTCTGAAACTTTGCTGAATTGGTTTACCAGTTCTAGGAGGTTTTTGGATCAGTCTTTAGGGTTTTCTAGGTAGACGATCATACTATTAGCAGACAGCGACAGCGTACCTTCCTCTTTACTGACTTGGATGCCCTTTACTTCTTTCTCTTGTCTGATTGCTCTGGCTAGGACTTCCAGAACTATATTGAATAGAAGTGGTGAAAATGGGCATCCTTGTCTTATTCCAGGTCTCAGAGGGAATGCTTTCAACTTTTCCCCATTCAGAATGTTTGCTGTGGGTTTGTCATAGGTGGCTGTTATTACCTTACAGTATGTCCCTTGTATGCTGATTTTGCTAAGGGTTTTAATCATAAAGGGATGGATTTTGTCAAATGCTTTTTCTGCAACTATTGAGATAACTATGTGACTTTTGCTTTTAATTCTGTTTATGTGATGTATATATGTTAAACCATCCCTGCATCCCTGTTATGAAACCCACTTGATCATGATGATTTTTTTGATATGCTGTTAGATTCTGTTAGCTAGTATTTTGTTTAGAGTTTTTGTATGTATGTTCATCAGCGATACTGGTCTACAGTTCTGCTTGTTATGTCCTTTCCTGTGTTTGGTATCAGGGTGATACTGGCTTCCTAGAATGATTTAGGAAGGTTTCCCTCTCTCTCTTGTGGAATAGTGTCAATCGGATTGATGCCAATTAATTCAGCTGTGAATCCATCTGGTCCTAGACTTTTTTTGTTGGCACTATTTCAATCTTGCTGCTTGGTACTGGTCTCTCTTCAGAGTTTCTATTTCTTCTTAGTTTAATCTAGGAGCATTGTATATTTCCAGAAATTAATTCATCTCCTGTAGGTTTTCTACTTTACATGCATAAAGGTGATCATAGTAGCCACGAATAATCTTTTGTATTTCTGTGGTTTTGGTTGTGATATCACCCGTTTCATTTCTAATTGAGTTCACTTTGGTATTCTCTTTTCTTGAATAGTCTTGCTAACAGTCTATTTTATTTTTTCAAAGAACCAACTTATTGTTTCACGTATCTTTTTTATAAGTTCTCCACTGATCTTTGTTATTTCTTTTCTTCTGCTAAGTTTGGGTTTAGTTTGTTCTTGTTTCTCTAGTTCCTTGAGGTGTGACTTTAGATTGTCTGTCTGCTCTTTCAGACTTTTTGATGTAGGCATTAATAGTATGAACCCCATGTGATTCAGGAATTCCATTACTAAGGATGTATCCAATTTAAATGGGTATGTCAAAGAGATATCTGCACTCCCATGTTCATTGCAACATTATTCACAATAGCCAAGATATGGAATCAACCTAAGTATCCATCAATGGATGAATAGATACAGAAAACAAGACATCCACAGTGAAATATAATTCAGCCTTAAAATAGAAGAAAATCTTGTTCATTTGTGTCAATGTTGTATATTGTGTTGTATATATCAAAATTATATAATTGTATATATAATACGTATGTACATGTGTATAATGTATATTATATATAATACAAAATTGTAATTACACATGTACTATATATGTGTTGTATATCAAAATGGCTAAGTGGGTACATTTTAAATGTCTCACCACAAAAATTGGTAAAATGTTCATTAGCTTAATCATTACAAATATACATAATATCCAAATATCACATTGTACCCCCAAAAATATGTATTTTAATATTTCAATTAAAAATATTTTTGAAGGCCGGGCGCGGTGGCTCAAGCCTGTAATCCCAGCACTTTGGGAGGCCGAGACAGGCGGATCACGAGGTCAGGAGATGGAGACCATCCTGGCTAACACGGTGAAACCCCATCTCTACTAAAAATACAAAAAACTAGCCGGGCGAGGTGGCGGCACCTGTAGTCCCAGCTACTCGGGAGGCTAAGGCAGGAGAATGGCGTGAACCCGGGAGGTGGAGCTTGCAGTGAGCTGAGATCTGGCCACTGCACTCCAGCCCGGGCGACAGAGCCAGAGTCAGTCTCAAAAAAAAAAAAAAAATCTATATATATATATTTGAAAATAATGCAATAAGAACACAAAAGTGGAAAAATGATTATAGACCTTTTGATGTGGAACTGAAATCAAACACAGATATTAACCTATGATTTCTACATACATTTATAAATAGATGGTGTCTACTTCATTCTTTACTCTTTCAACATTTTGTAGACATAATTTGAGATTTTTTAATTCTGTCTTCTTGAAATAGGAGATTCATCAATATTTAGCCTTTCTTCTTTCTTAATGATCTACAGGGATAAATTTTTCTGTAACTACTTGTTTAGCTGCATCCTATACTTTTTTCTTTTTTTTGAGACAGAGTCTCACTCAGTCACCCAGGTTGGAGTGCAGTGGTGCGATCTCGGCTCACTGCAAGCTCTGCCTCCTGGGTTCATGGCATTCTTCTGCCTCAGCCTCCCTGGTAGCTGGGACTACAGACACCCGCCACCACACCCGGCTAATTTTGTTTTGTATTTTTTTTAGTAGAGATGGGGTTTCACAGTGTTAGCCAGGATGGCCTCGATCTCCTGACCTCATGATCCGCCCGCCTCAGCCTCCCAAAGTGCTGGGATTACAGGCATGAGCCACTGCACCCGGTCCATCCTACACATTTTATGTCATGTTTATTATTGTTCTGTCAAAGGCCCACCTGTATTTGATTTTGGTGAGAATCCCATGTGCACTAGAAAAGAACGTGACATTTATTATTGTTGCAAGCATTGTTCTGTATGTACAAGTTTTGTCGCCATTATGTTGTATAAATCTTCTATAACTTTAGTAATTTGGAGGTTTATGTACTCTATCACATATTGCTGTGTTAACATATATACCATTAAATTGAGCAATGACTGGGCAAAAGGAAAAATCAAGAGAAAATCTCAAGACAAACAAAAAATACAATATACTAAAACTTATGAGATGCACCAAATCTAGTACTAAAAGTTGATTGCAATGAATAGCTATATTAAAGAATTCAAATTAGCCAACTTCATACCTCAAGAAACTAGAAGCAGAAAAGCCTAAGTCCAAAGTTATCACACAGAAAATAATATTAAAGTAGAAATAAATGAGACTAGAAAAACTAGAAAAAATCAGCAAAACTAAATTTTTTTTTTCAACTAAAAGGTGATAAAACTTAGCCTAAGAAGAAAAGAGTATCCTCAAATAACTCTCAAATAGCTAAGATAAGGAGTCATTAGAACAAATGCCTCAAAATGAAAAGGATTATAAAAGACTTATGAAAATTATGCACTTATAAATTAGATTATCTATAAGAAATCAAACTTCTTGATTTATACAACCTACGAAAACTAAATCAAGAGGAAATGGGAAGCCTGAGCAGACCAATAACAAATAAGATTAGTAAACAAAAACTTCTCAAAGACCAGAACCAAATGGCTTCATGGATGAATTCTAAACATTTGAAGAACTAACAGCAATTCTTAAACTCTTTCAAAACCCAGAAGAAAGAATGACCCAAACTCATTTTATGAGGCCATGATACACTTACATCAAAGCCAAAGATAATCACAAGAAAATAAAACTACAAGTCAATATCACTGATAAATATAGGCATAAAAATCTTCAACACACTACTAACAAACCAAATTCAATAGCCCATTAAAAAGATAATAAACCATGGCCAACTGACACGTATCTCTGGGATGCAACAATGCTTCAACATAGGCAAATCAATCAGTGTGATATAACACATTAAGAGAATAGAAAAATTTGCAGCAAAAGCATTTGACAATTCATGTCAAAACTCTGAAAACAGGTATAGAAGGAACTTACTTCAACACATCATATATGAAAAGCCCACAGTTAACATAATAAAAAATGAAAATATTTCTCCTATGATCTGGTACAAAGCGAGGATGTCCATTGTCACCACTTCTGTTTAACATGGTACTGAAAGTCCTAACCAAAGCAATTAGACAAAAAAGCATCAAAATTAGAAAAATATTAAAATCATTTCTATTTGCAGAAGATATGGCCTTAGGGTTTTTATATACAAGATTACACCAAAAAACTATTTGAATAAACAAATTCAGTAAAGTTGTAGAACATAAAATAGCACACAAAAATCAGTGGCATTTCTGCAAACAATGAGTTATTTGGAAGGAAAATAAAGCATCCCATTTAAAATAGCAAAAAAATATATATTTAGGAATACTTAATCCAATGGGGCAGACAACTTGTACACTGATTCATAATACATTAGTCAAAGATATTGAAGGAGACACAAATACATGGAAAGACACTGTATTCATTGATTTGAAGAATTAACATTGTTAAAATGTCCTTATTAGGCAAAAACAATCTATAAATTGCAATCTATAAAATATCAGTGATATTTCTTTACATCTAGAACCAAAGATCTCAAATAGCCAAATCAATCTTGAACAAGAGCAAAACTAGAGACATCACATTTATTTCAAAATATATTACAACGTTATGGGAATTATCACAGTAAGGAACTGTCATAACAAAGAAAAATGGACATATAGACCAATGAA